>JAOPTO010002263.1:0-30000 GCA_033822845.1 Tetrapedia diversipes
CAACCTGTCTCCTGCTGTTCTCCCTTCGCTTACGTCACACTTCCGTGCCTCCTTTTGCCCGTTTTAAGCAAGAAAGCCGACACACGAGATGTACAGTAACGGTCAAAAATTTTAAAGCATTTTCTGATCACATAACTACTTTACACTTTCATTTGCGAATGAAATAAAGATCTCAGTAAAGTTAAAATTTCAAATACTTTTCATGAAAGGTTCACGAAAAGGATTTCCAAATTTACACAATTTTAAACCTTCTTTATTTAAATTCCTATGATCATCAGAATTTGGAGTGCTTGTAAACTTTCGACAGATACTGTACACGCCACAAGGAGTAATCAAACAAAAGAGATTTCTAGATTAACCTAACTTTAATCCTTCCCTACTTGAATTCTTTTAACCATCAGAATTTGAACTGCTCACAACCTTTTGACAGGTACTGTACAAGTCACGAGGAGCATTCTAACAAAAGAGATTTCTAAATTAACACAACTTTAAGCCTTCTTTATTTAAATTCCTATGATCATCAAAATTTGGAGTACTTGTAAACTTTCGACAGGCACTGTACAAGTCACAGGGAGTATTTTAACAAAAGAAATTTCTAAATTAACACAATTGTAATTCTTCTCTTTTCGAATTCTTTTAACCATCAGAATTTGAGCAGCACCCATGCTTTTGACAGGTACTGTACCAGCCATGGGGAACATTCCAACAAAAGAGATTTCTAAATTAACCTAACTTTAATCCTTCCCTACTTGAATTCTTTTAACCATCAGAATTTGAACTACTCACAACCTTTTGACAGGTACTGTACAAGTCACGAGGAGCATTCTAACAAAAGAGATTTCTAAATTAACACAACTTTAAGCCTTCTTTATTTAAATTCCTATGATCATCAGAATTTGAACTACTCACAACCTTTTGACAGGTACTGTACAAGCCACGGGGAGCATTCTAACAAAAGAGATTTCTAAATTAACACAATTGTAATTCTTCTCTTTTCGAATTCTTTTAACCATCAGAATTTGAGCAGCACCCATGCTTTTGACAGGTACTGTACCAGCCATGGGGAACATTCCAACAAAAGAGATTTCTAAATTAACCTAACTTTAATCCTTCCCTACTTGAATTCTTTTAACCATCAGAATTTGAACTACTCACAACCTTTTGACAGGTACTGTACAAGCCACGGGGAGCATTCTAACAAAAGAGATTTCTAAATTAACACAATTGTAATCCTTCCCTCCTTGTATTCTTTTAACCATCAAAATTTGAGTTGCATTCATGCTTTCGACAGATACTGTACCAGCCACGGGGAGCATTCTAATAAAAGAGATTTTTAAATTAACACACTTCGAATCCTTCTCTTTTCAAATTCTTTTAACCATCAAAATTTGAGTTGTACCCATGCATTTGACAGGTACTGTACCAGCCAACGTCTCTTTCTCAGTGAGACAATTCTCACACCTTGATACCCAACGAATCTGCCGCGTTCCGAGAGGAATATATCCGTCGAATAGAGGAGGTCGCGCGACGGACAGGGTAATGGAAAACACGCCGGCCTCGTAGCCGTCGATGCTGCCCTACGGAATTGTAAATGAGCATCCCGGCCTCGTCTTATGCATATCATTTGTCGGCCCGTGCACGATACGACGGAGCCAAGCATTCAAACGGGGACACAGACGGGGAGGAAAAGAGAGAAATAAGGGGAGCGAGGGGACGGCAAAAATTGGAAATGTCTTCCAGGACATGCTCGCACGAAACTCCTCCGTGCAGGGGTCCATAAATTATCGTGCTCGACGCAATACATTCGTAGCTCTAGTTTTGCAAGAATTCTTTAACGAGTTCAGGGTTCAGCCACTTTTTTTTCTGAACGATCCGTGACTTCCGGGATATTCGATGATCAGAGTGAACTCGTTTGTAGCGAGACTAAAGCGAATTGTTAATTAAAGATTACGGTGTTTTAAATTTTAAGCAATCGATGCATGTGTATTATTATCTTTACTTAACCCTTTCAGTACTAAATACTCCCAGTTAAAGTAACTCTATTAGGAATTGTATTGCTCTAAATGGGAGCAAGGAAAGATTTAAAAAAGCGTCCATAACACTATAACTACCGTCGATTAGGGTATACTTATTTGTGACGAAGAAATCAAATTAAAAAGATACCTAATTTAACCCTTTATCTGGTAATGTTGACCTCAAGCAACATGTGTTTCTAGCAGCTTGCACGTGGAAGAGCAACATGCCCTAAATATTTATACCCATTGCATAAATTATACTAATAAAGATTTTTCAGCTCTTCACTCTCTTAGAAAGGGCATACATACTTAACTTGAATAACTCCAAAATTTGTTTATTTGAAATTTCAATGCTTGTCAGATAAAGGGTTAAGTGAAAGAGCAACATGTTCTAATTATTTATGCCCATTGCACAAATTATACTAATAAAGTTTTTTCAGCTCTTCACTCTCTTAGATAGGGCATGTATACTTAACTTGGATAACTCCAAAATTTGTTTATTTGAAATTTCAATTTTTGTCAGATAAAGGGTTAAGTGGAAGAGCAACATGTCCTAATTATTTATGCCCATTGCATAAATTATACTAATACAGTTTTTTCAGCTTTTCACTCTCTTAGAAAGGGCATATATACTTAACTTGGATAACTCCAAAATTTGTTTATTTGAAATTTCAATTCTTGTCAGATAAAGGGTTAAGTGAAAGAGCAACATGTCCTAATTATTTATGCCCATTGCATAAATTATACTAATTAAGTTTTTTCAGCTCTTCACTCTCTTAGATAGGGCATATATACTTAACTTGAATAACTCCAAAATTTGTTTATTTGAAATTTCAATGCTTGTCAGATAAAGGGTTAAGTGGAACGATCTACAGTGGCTCGAAAAAGTATTCGTACACTGTATTATAAGGAAATTCATCCACTTCTGAAATTCTGATTTCATTGAAACTTTATGCGAGTACAAAGCACGGTGTTTCCTGCGAGGAGCAATTTTTTTGGCGGCAAAATATCTTCTAAGGGTGCTGATAACGAATCTCAAAGTTTCAGCGATTATTCACGCTTTGAATACTAGCTTTTCTGTATTTCTTTTATGATAGGGCGATAGAGTATTAAAAATTAAATATTTTCTATTTCAAAGGTTTTGCTTCATCAAGTACCATTACAAAGTTATCTTTAAAGAATGAGAGAAAACTCATAAACTTCAACGCTGGTTTCACCCCTTTAAAATGGCATTTAGATGAAAATAAGAGATTAATTCATACATACACTATTACAATCTACATACCAACAAAGTTTTGTCAAATACTTCTATCAAACTCAGAATTTCAAGGTTAAACGAATTTATTTGTGACACAGTGTACGAATACTTTTTGAAGCCACTGTATAATGATTACAATAAAAGTCATAGTAAATTTACCAAGTTTCCATGAAAAATTGCGAATCGATCATTTTGACCCTCACTTCGCTGGAGCGGACTACCGTGACGAAAGGGTTAAATAAATATTTTACACCAACAAGGTAAACGCCTTATTGCATTCCACCCTGACCGTCACCTCAGCGATAAAAACGAAAAGGCACCACTGCGGCATCGTCGACAATTTTGAAGTCACGCACGATCGTTAATCTAAATTCCAATCCTCCGTATCCAGGGGGTGCGAGGAGGGGGGGGGTGGCGCACGGTCGCATACCAGGAACGGTACGATGAAAATGCATTCGACTTTGCGGCGGTGCCGTATGCATCGACTCAACGAACTTCCGGAATGAACCCGATGCGGTTCACCAGCCAGGGACCTTTCCCACCCCCCCCCCCCCCACCCTCGATGGCCTGTCCGTGTAAACTAACCGCCCGAGCCCTTATTCGATTTGTATTTTAACCCCCTCCGCGAGAGGTCCACGGTTATCGACTGGCTCGATCCACCGTGGGTAGCATTAGTTTAGTCGAAGCAAACGGGGTTCCGTAATTGGAACGGCACTGATTATTCGATGTGTTAACGTTGGGGAGTTGTGAAATTAAGGTGGGCGAAACTTAAGATTGGATGAAACTTCGGATTAAGTTTCAGGCACTTCAACAATTTTCGTTCGACTTTCTGATTATTTTAGGGATCGAGGAATATTTGTTTTAAAGTATTTTTAAGTACACCAAGAAACTTAGATTGAAGCACAAACAGTAGTGTAAATCCTTAAGCTTTGGGTGTTTTACGAACTTTTGTTGAATTTTAATTATTTTAATTCAGGAAAATTTATTTTGAAGAATTTTTAAGCATTCTAAGAAACTTATATTAAATATTGAAGCACTAACAGTAGCGTAAATCCTTAAGTTTTTTGGGTGTTTTACGAACTTTTGTTGAATTTAATTATTTTAATTCAGGAAAATTTATTTTAAAGAATTTTTAAGTATCAACAAGAATTTATATTAAATATTGAAGCACTAACAGTAGTGTAAATCCTTAAGCTTTGGGTGCTTTAAAGAACTTTTGTTGAATTTTAATTATTTTAATTCAGGAAAATTTATTTTAGAGAATTTTTAGTACACTAAGAAATTTATATTAAATATCGAAACATAAACAGTAGTGTAAATCCTTAAGCTCTGGGTATTTTACAAATTTTTGTTGAATTTTAATTATTTTAATTCAGGAAAATTTATTTTAGAGAATTTTTAAGTACACCAAGAAACTTATATTAAATATCGAAGCACAAACAGTAGTGTAAATCCTTAAGCTTTGGGTGTTTTACGAACTTTTGTTGAATTTTAATTATTTTAATTCAGGAAAATTTATTTTAAAGAATTTTTAAGTACACCAAGAAATTTATATTAAATATTGAAGCACAAACAGTAGTGTAAATCCTGAAGTTTCGAGTACTTTACAAATCTTTCTCGAATTTTAATTGTTTTAAGAATTGAGAGAAATTCGTTTCTAAAGAATTCTTAAGCATTCCAAGAACCTTAATTTTAACATCAAAGCACTTAATATACACTCCTTATTATTTAATAATTCGCTTAACCATTTCATCAGCATCCATATACCCATTTCTCCAATTACATTACCAAAAGATCTGTCAACTCGGCAAGCCCGACGAAAAAAAACAGCGTTAGAAGCTGAACGGGAACGAATTCCTCCGGTCGGGACCAGAAGTAGCTGCAGAGCAGAGGGACAAGCGGGTTAAATGATTTTCAAAGGGCACGTTTAGCCTCGATCGGCGGGGGCCACTTTTCAGCGCTGCCAACTGCCAGCATCGAATATTACGAGTCCCGAAACGTCAGCTGGAAACCGGTCCTTCGACGCTGTGGACATATTCCGGTGGCTTATTAGCGATTCCGACTGTGTCAAGGGGGATTGCTGCAAATACACCGGGACGCTACGTGACGGACAAGGTGAAATTTCACGGATACACAAGCCCAGGTTGGGGGGGGGGGAGGGGGGTTGGAAATCGGCAAGTACGGGACGGATAAATAATTCGTCTTGCGATTTGGACGTATACCAGTTTTGCTGGGCGCGGTAATTTCGTCGGGGGTGTGTCTCGTTGCACGAGGCGAAAATAACCTCGTTTGCATGAGAGGATCGGGTGTGCTTGGAAGCTAAAACGTGTGAAATGCACGTATTCGGATTCGTATCGTGATTCCCGTGTGAAATAGGGGTGCTGGGTGTTAATTTGATTGTTTTGTCGCGATAACGTTGTCACGCGCCTCGATGGAAATCATTGGCCGCGTATTTCGTAGGTTTCGAGTATCACGCGAGTCAAATATCTTTGATCGTACGTAAGAGCGATTTATAGCAGTCGACAAAAGTTTAAGATCAAAGAGTCAAAGAAAAGAAATTAATTAATTTATAACAAATTGTGGGATAAATGAAATTCTTGTTCTATACTGATCAACAAATAGTGTTCTATCATAAGTAGAATAAAAATTATTGCACAGACAATATTTGCAATCCGTAAAACTATGCTTCAGATTGTCCTCTCAAAGTGTTAAAGAAAATAATTTAATTTATTAATAAGAAATAACGGGATAAATACAATTTGTATTCTATGCTAATCGATAATTTGTGTTCTACCATAAGTAGAATAAAAATTATTGCACAGACAATAATTGCAATTCCTAAAACTATGCTTCAGATTGTCCTCTCAAAATGTTAAAGAAAGTAATTTAATTTATTAATAAGAAATGACGTGATACATAAAATTTGTATTCTATGCTAATCAATAATTTATGTTCTACCATAAGTAGAATAAAAATTACTGCACAGACAATATTTGCAATCCATAAAACAATGTTCTGTATTATCCTCTCAAAATTATTTCACGCTTATTTTATATGTGACATTTTGTTAACAAACTAGAATTAATAATGTCGACAGTGGAATATATTTCACTACAGTTGAATAAATGTATATTTGTATAGCTGTTGATATTTATTTACTCAACGATTCGTACAGCTTTCCAGGAACCCAGAACTGTACGTATAACGCAGCTCGAAGTGTCTGAGCACATACGTACTCCTACTACTTGCCAGCGGATGCCCATCTATAACTATGTTCTACTTATGCCAGTCGGAATAGACACGAAGCAATATTACTTGTAGACGTCTGACTACTCCAGACACATACTACTGACACATATCAAAGTCCATACAGATTTACACCGCTTGAAGAGCATTCGCCCTGGAGCATCGCTGTGTCACTTACAAGAAATTCGTTCCTAATTTTATTGTTAATAATAATTACATATATTTGTTGAAATTTTATAACCACTTCAATCGTTTCTTTATAATACAATTAATTTATGATTCTAAGAAAAAGTAAAAACGAAATGCACAAATGAATGATACATTGTTGTATAATTTATTTAATTTATTGAAAAACAAAAAAAATTAGAAACAGGAAACGTTGTATTGTTTCAAACGCAAAATAAAAGGGATGAAAAATCTTTTTTCACTAATTCATTTCCACCTCCTCTGACCGGAAACGCTTTGGCTAATTTATTTGCGAAAATCATGTAGATTCTACCGTCATTATTAATGCCACCGTATAATTCGCTACTTCAACGGGGATTCCCGAAGTCCTTTAAATATTTCACCCGGTGATGTGTAATTACTGCACGCTGCACGTTTGCTGATTCAAAGCCGACCGGTTCGAAAGTTCCCTCGAATTTCAAACAGTCGAACGTTAACCGGGAGCACGGTTTAAAGCACGTTCGCGAAATTTATTTTGTCGAACACATTGAAGAATTAAAGAACCAATTACGTTAGAATTACCAAAAAGAAAAAAGGAAAACATAGTAACGCATAAAAATATTTTTATTATTATTTTGGTAGAACGTTATTCTACCATAATTTATTTTGTCGAACACATTAAGGAATTAAAGAACCAATTACGTTAGAATTACTAAAAAAAAAAAAAAACATAGTAACGCATAAAAATATTTTTATTATTTTTTTGGTAGAACGTTATTCTACCATAATTTATTTTGTCGAACACATTAAGGAATTAAAGAACCAATTACGTTAGAATTACTAAAAAAAAAAAAAAACATAGTAACGCATAAAAATATTTTTATTATTTTTTTGGTAGAACGTTATTCTACCATAATTTATTTTGTCGAACACATTAAGGAATTAAAGAACCAATTACGTTAGAATTACCAAAAAGAAAGAAACATAGTAACACCTAAAAATATTTTTATTATTATTATGGTAGAACATTATTTATTAATTTCCACAGAAATTTGAAAATTTTGTTTATACTGTGTTATTTCTTATTAATTAGTCAGTTTACTTTCGTTGACTCTTTGGTCTTAAACTTTTGTCCGCTGCTGTACTTTAAATTATAAAAACTCCGTGAAAAAGCTTTACGATAACATTGCCGTGGAAATCAGTAGAGCAACATTATATATGTCAGCCGTTACGAGCTTAACATTTTTCTCAATTAAATAACCTCGCGCGTTCCACTTCCAAAGCGATATATTAGCAGTCACAAATTCCCCAGGCTAACTTCTGAATCAATTACGGTGCGATTTTTTTTTTTTTTTTGAACCTAACCTAACACAACCACGCCAACAAAAGTTTACGGCTCGTAACAACATCCGATTCCCATTCGCTGCAGTGTGTCCAATTTGTTCCACTTCGTCAGAAGTTTCGCGCAGAACTAGACCAAGCATGAATCACATGAAAAAAGGAATAAAAAAGAATTAAAAAAAAAAAAGGAAAAAAGAAAAACCGAACCGCATCAACGTCCAAGCCATAAAACGCGTTAGCGCAAAGTTGAGCCGCTCTTTATCAATAAAACACGCCTGAAATCACTCGACACGAGGGTGGCCCCGTGAATCGGAATATTCCGCGAGCGAAGCATTAATTTCCTTTATTGCCCGGCGCAGCTGTAATACAAATTAATACAGAGGCGCGTCGATTCAATAAACCGCGAAACGTGACGAACGGAATTTTCATCGACAGCGGGAGGGAAAAAAAGTGGATCGCAGAGCGAGACAGAAATCGAAAGAAATTCGAACAAATTTTTATCGTTTCGTGAGATTTGCATATGGGGTGATTCAGGAAAAACAGGATTCTTAAATGTCTGTGTTGTTTAACGGTGTGTCAGCTGACCTGAAGAATTTTATACAGCTGTAGGAATGATATTTTTTTCAACATCACTTTTTGTATAAATTTTCAATGTCATCCGTGTTTTTTAAGTGGAAAATTCATCATTCGTCAAGACATACTATTGATTAAATTAAGGAGTCTCAAAATGAATCTTAACATAATTGTGACTAATTAAAACGAATCTTCTATTTCATATTAAGTTCAAATTTATTTAAAACTCACAGTTTCCAATTTGAACTTTTTTCTTTTAATACACCTAAATATATTTTCCATTACATTTTAGTGTAGCTCATTCGTCGAGACATACTACTGATTAAATTAAGGAGTCTGAAAATGAATCTTAACAAAATTGTGACAACCTAAAACGAATCTTCTGTTTCATATTAAGTTCAAATTTATTTAAAACTTACAGTTTCTAATTTGAACTGTTTTCTTTTAATACACCTAAATATATTTTTCATTACATTTTACTGTAGCTCATTCGTCAAGACGTACTACTGATTAAATTAAGGAGTCTCAAAATGAATCTTAACAAAATTGTGACTAATTAAAACGAATCTTCTATTTCATATTAAGTTCAAATTTATTTAAAATTTACAGTTTCTAGTTGGAACTTTTTTTCTTTTAACACACCTAAATCATAGCAACCTTAACAATTATACAATGATCAACAGAGGCTCGAGTGATTATCTAATTGATGGTGGTCGATATCGAGCATTATACAGCGCTCGAGGAAGTCAATAAGGACCACCCTAAACCGAGACTAAGCAGCCTACATAGACTGTTCGATCGGTGTAACTCAACATTAGCATAGGCGTGCCCGTGGGACACGATGCACGCGCGATATGCGGGATTGTGTAATAGTCAGGCCCGTCGGGACGCCTCTGTGTATCCGCTTCCGGTACGGTCTGTCCGTTTGAGAGGCTACCCAGTCTCTGCTGTACTTGAGAAACAGTTCCTTATTATTGATTAGTTTCAATCAGAGCTGGGTGAAATGTCGTTTCAATTCGTAAAACAGTAAATAAATATTTTATTCTGGATCGCACGTGTACTTTTTGAAATAAAATATTTTATTTGTCAGGATGATTTTCTAAAATAATATTTCGTTTGAAGGACACTGAAATTGTTAGTATCATAGTAACAAATTTTTATTATTCTTTCTTATTTATATAAGATTATTCTTAATTAAAAATTAATTAATTAAATTTTATGTTTATGTACTTATATATATGTTATTAAAGAATGATGAATTATTCTATGTTATACTTTAGGTTATCAAAATAAGATATTCTATTTTATAATATGGATTCAAAAAATCAAAAATATCTTATACTTCTTATCTGAACTGTAACGAATTTTCTATAAATTTTTAAATATAACTCTGGTCTCGATTGCTGTGAATAATTTGATAAAGTGTATGAGAAAACAAAAATGTAGAGAGTGTAGAATTTTCTTGAAGTTGGAATAATCCGTGAAAAGCACTGAGGACGTTCAATTTTGATTATGCTTCGTTGAACAGTGATAGTTAATGAAGAGGAGGAGATAAGCAATTATGGTTGTACAGCAGCGAAGGCGTAAACATAGGTACACTTAGGAGCCTCGAAAACAACCGGACTTCCGGTATTCGTAGGACTCTGGGCGGCTATGGAAGCGCATGAAGTTTCAAAGCAACTGAAACCTCTGAGAAATCTGTGGACTATCGGATCCATCAGGACTTCGTGAACCCCTAGACTGTCGAAAAGCAGGGCCAAGAGGAAGTCCCATGAGTTGGAACGTGCTATAAGATCCCAAATTACTTCATAACCGCGAGCGCTGATATCAAATTTGACGAGACAATTTAGAAATAAGCGTAACTCGAAATAGCAGCGATTTAAAATATTCTGCAACGACAAAAATTAATGAGAAATTTATAAATTAAGTGTAACTCGAAGTGGCAGCAATTTAAATATATTGGCGACGATAAAAATTAATGAGAAATTTAGAAATTAAATGTAACTCGAAGTGGCAGCAATTTAAAATATTTGGTGACGATAAAAATTAATGAAAAATTTAGAAATTAAATGTAATTCGAAATAGCAGCGATTAAAAATATTCTGCAATGACAAAAATTAATAAGGAATTTAAAAATTAAGCGTAACTCGAAGTACCAGCAATTTAAAATATTTGGCGACGATAAAAATTAATGAGAAATTTATAAATTAAGTACAACTCAAAATATCAGCAATTTAAAATATTTGGCGACGATAAAAATTAATGAGAAATTAAGAAATTAAGCGTAACTTCAAGTAGCAGCGTTTTAAAATATTCTTTGACGATAAAAATTAATGAGAAATTAAGAAATTAAGCCTGACTTCAAGTAGCAGCGTTTTAAAATATTCTTTGACGATAAAAATTAATGAGGAATTAAGAAATTAAGCGTAACTTCAAGTAGCAGCGTTTAAAAATATTCTTTGACGATAAAAACCAATGAGTGGAAAAATAAATCTAAATTATTTAAATGATCTTTAGAAATTAATCCATGTTAATTTCTTAATAAATCTTCGAAAAGCGAAGATTCAAGATTTTAAAACGCGGAAAAGATTAATCGAGTACGTGCACCGTTCGAAGCGAACAACAATCGTCTGACCAGAAGCTTAACGTTTATTTACTCAACCATTAGTGCGCAACGAATCGAATGTACGGGGATGAACCGAGCAATCCCCGCTCTTTGGGTCGTTTAGCGACCCGACCTCCAATTTGCCGGTCGTTTGTCAGGACGCGTCTTCGAATTAACAACGGAAATCAAATTCCTTTTCCCGCAAACCGAATACAAGCCATTATTCAACGTCCCGCGGATAGGATTTACGACGCTGCCTCGTGTGAGAAATAGAAGACGATATTTGTTTCGTTTCTGACATACTCAGAACGTGTCCCGATCCCACGTAAACATCCATCTTACCGAAACAACAGAAACTGCATAACCCTCCGCCTACTGACGCTCGGGCGATTTTTAATAAACAGAAAATCCAACCATCAATTTCAATCCGTTTCTGCAACTTTAACATTTGTTTTGCATTTCATTCGCACCTATTTATACTTCAGAAACTCAATGAAACACCTGTTTAACAAGCTTGCCTTCCAGCTTTTTTTATCCTCGCTGAACCTAACCTGAACCTAACCTGAACCTCTCTCTCCCCCCTCTCTCTCTTCCTTCCTCTTTCTCCATTTCCCTCTCTCTCCCTCCCTCTCACTCACCCCTTTCTCTTTTCCTTCTTCTTTTTCCATTTCCCTCTCTCTCCCTCCCTCTCTCTTCCTTCCTCTCTCTCCATTCCTATTTCTCTCCCTCCATCTCTCTTCCTTCCTCTCTCTCCATTCCTCTTTCTCTCCCTCCCTCTCTCTTGCTTCCTCTTCCTCCCTCTCCATTTCTCTCCCTTCATCTCTCTTTCTTCCTCCCTCTCCCTTTCTCTCCCTCGCTCTCTTTGCCTTCCTTTTCTCCCCCTTCCTCTCTCCCCATCCATCTCTCCCCATCCTCTCTCCTCTCCCTCCCCCTCCCTATCTCCCCATCCTCTATCCCCTCCCTCCCCCTCCCTCTCTCGTCATTCCTTTCACTCCCTTCCTCTTTCTCTCTCTCCCTTTCTACCTCTCCTTCTCTCACCCTTCCTCTTTCCCCCACTCTCTCTCTCCCCCTCCCTCTCCACTCGTTCTCTCTCCTATCTCCCAACCCTCTGCCTCTCCTTTCTCTCTTCCTTCCTCACTCTTTCCCTCACCCCCACTCTCACCCCCTCCCTCTCCCTTTGTCTCAGTGCTCAATCAAAATAATAATTATTCCTCGAACCGTCGCCGAAAAAGATCCCCAGCGTCCAAACTTACGTTTCACTTTCACGCGCGAAACCCGTGCCACCCTGTTACGATGATGGAAACACGAGAAAGGAGCGTTCTTTCCATCTGCGTCGAGCTATACATCAAATCGGCCGTCAGAGCGCAGGTAGAGGCCGTGAAGGGGCCACGGTACAGCTTTCAAACAGGGCCCTGACGAGGGAAACGATCATCCCCAATAGGAACATAAATTTCAGGGGCAATTTCACTCATACAGGTTACCCGAGCGCTGTGTCCCGAGCATTGTGCGCGAGCGGACGGAATTATCAACCCCCAAAGGCTCGTAACTCGTCCGGGCATCGTGTGCGGACTGTATCATCCTGCAAGAAGCCACTACATCAACCTGCACCCCTGCCCACGTCGAAGATAACCTTCCTCGCACTCGGTGTTTTCGAAACGAGAAAGTGCACCGCGGTCTCACGATTTTTCAAGATTCTTTCGTGCTGGTTTCAGTTACGATCGCACGGGGAGGAAGGTGTTCGGTGTAGAAGCGAATTGTAATCGTAAAAATACGTTGTTCGAACTGTTGAACAGGTTTTGGTACAAGTGTACCTGATTGTATTTGGGTCTACTTCGATGTGTTTGGGTAGTTAGACATTTTTGTATAAGGGGTAGATTACTGGGAGATTTAGGAACTTGATGTATTTCGAGTACTGGAGTACTGAAATATTCAAATATTGAAGTATTACAGTACTAGAAAATTGGGAAGTTGGGGTTCAGGTTAGTTTCAGGTTTGGTTCAGGTTAGGTTCACATTTGGTTCAAGCTAGGTAGACAACTGGGAGATTTAGGAACTTCATGTATTTCGAGTACTGGAGTACTGGAATATTCAAATATTGAAGTATTACGGTACTAGAAAGTTGGGAAGTTGGGGTTCAGGTTAGTTTCAGGTTTGGTTCAGCTTTGGTTCAAGCTAGATTCAGGTTAGGTTCTTATAGAGTTCCCGGTGCTACCCCAACCTCGGTAGACGGCCACCGTGGAGGTTTTAGTGGATAAAAATCCCACATAACCTGGCCACCCCCCTCAGGGTGACTGGGTATCTTTCAAAGATTTCCTTCACGTAAAAAAAAAAGAAAGGTTAGGTTCAGGTTAGGGGTGCTGATACACTGTGGTATTAGGGTTTTGGGGGTACATCGATATGGGAGTATGAGAGTACAGGGAGAGTGGAGGATTGGAGTATTGGGATATATGGGTGTCAGGATACTGGAATATGTGTGCATTTGGGGATACTTAAGTGTTTTGGTATTTGAGGGTAATTGGGTGATTTGTATTTGGGATATTTAATCTACTAATAATATCTGGAATATTGTGAGATTTGAAATGCTGTAGTACTTAAGGTACCTGGGGTATTCTGAATATTATAGTATTGAACTAACCGAGTACTTAATACCTTCGGGTATTCTCATACTGGGTACTTAAGTTGTTAGAATACTAAAGTATTTGAGGTTAGGTTCGGGTTAGGTTCTTTCAATATAACTTTCCCGCACAAAGTCTGATCAGTTTATCTGAAACGAAACTGTGAAAAAAGAATAGCGTAGCAAATGTCAGAAATAAGCGACGTTCGTCGAATACAAAGCGAGAACAGCGCCAGTAGCGGAATTGAAATGTTGAAGTTGAATCGACCCTATGAATCGAATTTAAAGTGCTTCCATTGCCGAAGTAATGTAATAAAGCTTTAATAAAACGTGCTCGGAACGTAACGCCACTCTGTCCCGTTCAAACGTAACCGAATGATGCGCGCCTCGCGAAGAAAGCGAATTACAAAGTGTATTTAAAATCAAAGGGTTGAATTGAAATCAAACGTTTAATTCGCAGCTGAGAAATTTTCGAACCTTTTCCGCGTCTCGCAGACGAAGGAACAGCCGGGGCTCCTTTAAAAGCGTCGCCCGGCGTCGCTTCCTCCCGTTATTGCATCGACCTAATTCCAGAAATTACCGCGCGATATTCATAAAAGGATTCGTAGAAGGCTTTGAAGTTCGAATTGCCGCTTATCACATCCTGCAGCCCCCCCCCCCCTATCTTGTAATTAGCGATATCTGTAGCACGCTTAACAAGCACACGGATCGTCGAGCACACGTTACGCCACTGCATTAGCCTAAATACAACACACCGTGCGTTCAAGTGACATCGAAATGCAATTCGCAGTAATACACGAATTCAATGAAACACTTAAGTCGCAAACCCCCCACGAATTCAACTAACCTAGTCGGTAAAATTTGCAAAAATAATTACAACAGATTAATCGAACAGTTAATCTTTGTATTATTATATTTAACACTATTCCTACCGACACTTCACGTATACCTATTTCTACCCGGACATTCCCACGTAAGAGAGACTACAAATTTTTCTCAAAAAATGAACAATGAAAAAAGAAGTGAATATTGAAAAATGTATTATACGTACGTTTGAGAAAAAGTGTAAAGTTTAAAGGCGATTCAATTATGTTGTATCTATAAAATTTTAATCGAAATTTTAAAAACGGTCATTTGACCGGTCGTGGTAGGAATAGTGTTAACATTAGGTTTATGGGACTCGTCAATTTGAGTCAGTAAAATTTGCAAAAATAATTACTATTATTCCAAGCAACTTTTGCTCAGTTTTATTGATGGAGTGATACACCCAAATCTATTTCCCTCGGAGTTCTGAAATTTCAAAGTGGTACAATTTGAAACACAATACCTTACGACTGAGTTACATGGTCACGCTCTCGTATTTACTTCACACGATGAAAATCTTTGAAAATTTAAATGAATTTGAATACAAAATTTGTAGAATACTTTAATTATTACATATAATAATAATAATATAATAATAATAATAATAATAATAATATAATAGTAATAATAATATGATGATGATGATAATATAAATATAATAATAAAGGAAATAATAAATACATCAGAAATAAATTTTAATATAGAGAACCGAGAATGGACCTGAGCTGACTCGTGATATTCATGTTTGGCACAAAACTTTCATCACGAGTCAGACTCGTCAAAGTAGTGCAAGGGGTTAATATATAAATATTAGAAGTAGATGTACACATGTAAACATGTGCTGCTATTTTTTCTGACGTGATACCAAAGGACCTATGTCAGTTAATAAAAATAATTAATTAATTATTATTATAAAATCCACGTTCCAAGCGTAACAAGTGAGACCAGATTCCTATTCAATATGAAGGGGCACTAAATTGCCTCTAACTTTTCGACACGTTTTGCCCTTTAAACCGATCCTCCTTGATAAGGAGGACAAACATCTGCTCGTGCGTCAAACGGGTCCCTTTTTCCCGTTGAAAAATTGTTCACCCCTTAGAACAGGGGTGCGACAGTTTAAGAAGCTCCGGTCGAGGCTCGGTCCGAGTGTCGGATGAAATCTCGATCCGGGGGCGAGGCGAGGGGTGGCGTGAACTCGGCAAAGTCGCCGGGGGCATCTTCCAACCCCCTTATTGGCTGGAGCAAGCTTGTCCCCTTGGTTATCGAGGATTTATCTGGCGGATGCGCGCGAGCCATCGATTCCTTTCCGTTGGTGGGGGTCGAGAGAGGGGTGAAGGGGGTTAAATCGAGCGTCCCTCGCGGCTGCTGTCAAGCCACCCTTATCCATATCCCACCACCTTTATTTTATCCCAAAGTATCTTTCCTCCGGGTAATGCATCACGACTGCTGTCTTTGATTCAACCCTTTCGCCGTGGAATTCTTTTTAGGGGGGTGGGGGAGGGGAGTCAATCGTGTTAGCGCTAGGCGTTCTTGGGAAAAGTGAGTATTAACCCCTTGACATACGAATTAAATGGAACTTGATGCGACCAAAAAATACCATTTAATTTCGCTCAACTGAACGGTCATGTCAAAACGGTCACTTGTCATTATGGTGGATCACTATTTATTGATTAGCATTGAATAAAAATTTTTTTTGCACAGTTATTTATTATTAATTAATTTATTTATTTTCTTCCATCCTTTGGTATACATAAAATACAAATTTTATTTATACTGTTATTTATTATTAATTAATTAATTTATTTTCTTCCATCCTTTGGTATACATAGAATACAAATTTTATTCATACTGTTATTTCTTATTAATTAATCAATTCATTTTCTTCGACTCTTTTCTACACACAGAATACAAATTTTATTTATACCGTTGTTTATTATTAATTAGGTTATTCATTTTCTTCGACTCTTTTCTACACACAGAATACAAATTTTATTTATACCGTTGTTTATTATTAATTAGCTTATTCATTTTCTTCGACTCTTTTCTACACACAGAATACAAATTTTATTTATACCGTTGTTTATTATTAATTAGCTTATTTATTTTCTTCGACTCTTTTCTACACACAGAATACAAATTTTATTTATACCGTTGTTTATTATTAATTAGCTTATTCATTTTCTTCGACTCTTTTCTACACGCAGAATACCAATTTTATTTATACCGTTGTTTATTATTAATTAGCTTATTCATTTTCTTCGACTCTTTTCTACACACAGAATACAAATTTTATTAATACCGTTGTTTATTATTAATTAGCATATTTATTTTTTATGGCCCTTCGATTTTAAACTTTTGCGGGGAATTAGCCAGCCGTCCAATCCAGAAGCAGTTCACCGGGCCACTGATTCTCAACCGAAATTCTTCCGACAAACCTAATTAGCCCAGGCTTTCAATAAAAATTATCCACAGTGCCGCCCGCACGGATTAACCCGCTGCGTGCCTATTACGTTGGATCTCGAAAAAATCGGAGATAGCTCGCTCTGATTCGAAACGACCCCGTATTTATAACAGCGAAAGGTGGGAGAAGGGTAGGGAAAAACGAAGAAAGAAGAACAAGGTGGAAGGAAAAAAAGACGAAGCGACCGTAATTCTCGCCGCTTTATCGCATTATCTAGCGCCTGGGTGTTCGTTAAATGCGTCCGACATGTTAAATTAATCGTTCTATCGAGACAAAAGATCACGGTTTAATTACGCAGGGAGTAGTAAAGCGTTTCGGGGCCCAGGGCACAGCGAAATGTCCGCTGCCGCACGCGAGGCCATTGTCCGGGACGTTTAAAAGCGGCCGGCTTATCAGCGCTGTTGCTCGGAAACGTTCTTACGTGGCACTCTATTAACCGTGATGAATCGAAAAAACAGAAAACCTTAGAGAGTGACTGTTATCATTGGAAAAAAGTGGATAATTATGTTGAAACAATAAAAGTGATAGAAGTAATTTTAAATTGGTATTTTTAATGTACTTGTTGGTATGAGTGGGCAATGAGTGGACAATGAGAGGAACAATTTTTAATTATGTTGAAACAATAATAGTGATAGAAGTAATTTTAAATTGTTTTTTTTAATGTACTTGTTGGCATGAGTTGGCAATGAGTGGACAATGAGTGGAATAGTGTTTAATTATGTCGAAATAATAAAAGTCATTGAATTAATTTCAAATTGGTTTTTTTAATGTACCTGTTGGCATGAGTGGACAATGAGTGAAATAGTGTTTAATTATGTTGAAACAATAAAAGTGATAGAAGTAATTTTAAATTGGTATTTTTAATGTACTTGTTGGTATGAGTGGGCAATGAGTGGACAATGAGAGGAACAATTTTTAATTATGTTGAAACAATAATAGTGATAGAAGTAATTTTAAATTGTTTTTTTTAATGTACTTGTTGGCATGAGTTGGCAATGAGTGGACAATGAGTGGAATAGTGTTTAATTATGTCGAAATAATAAAAGTCATTGAATTAATTTCAAATTGGTTTTTTTAATGTACCTGTTGGCATGAGTGGACAATGAGTGAAATAGTGTTTAATAATGTTGAAACAATAGAAGTGATAGAAGTAATTTTAAATTGGTTTTTTTAATGTACTTGTTGGCATGAGTGGACAATGAGTGGAATAGTGTTTAATTATATTGTAACAATAAAAATGATAGGAGTAATTTTAAATTGGCTTTTTTAATGTACTTGTCGACATGAGTGGGCAATGAGTGGAATAGTGTTTAATTATATTGTAACAATAAAAGTAATAGAAGTAATTTTAAATTGGTCTTTTTAATGTACCTGTTGGCATGAATGAGCAATGAGTGGAATAGTGTTTAATTATGTTGAAACAATAAAAATGATAGAAGTAATGTCTCTGGGTTTTTTTTTTAATGTACTTGTTGGCATGAATGGGCAATGAGTGGAATAGTGTTTAATTATATTGTAACAATAAAAGTAATAGAAGTACTTTTAAATTGGTCTTTTTAATGTACCTGTTGGCATGAATGGGCAATGAGTGGAGTAGTGTTTAATTCTGTAGAAACAATAAAAGTGATAGAAGTAATTTTAAATTGGTTTTTTTAATGTACTTGTCGACATGAGTGGGCAATGAGTAGAAAATAAATGAATGTCCTATATATAAATGAGTGTCGTGTGATAGGAATATAATTGTTTAAATACAACGATTAATGTGATTGATAACAAAAGTAATTCTTAAATAATTCTTAATCTGCCTCTTTTACTTTCTTTAAAAAGAAATCGGTCTCGTAAGGGTTAAAGGACACCGCGAATCGAACGAATCTCGTGTCAATCAGTTTTCGAAGTCCTCGAGATATTCATATGGCCGCGAACAGAGGAGGTGTTTGTCGCTCGATCGAACAAACCAGAGATCTCTCTCCCTCTCTCTCTGTGTGTTGAAAGCGCACAAATAAACTTCGCGCAGCCCGCAAATCTGTGTGTAATCCAAAAGTTCGGCCCTTCAGCGGCGCAGTAAATCCATCACGATTCGAGTTATCTCTCGATCGACTTCGAGTGGCCGAAACTCGGCTAGGGTGCTCTATATAAATCCCTGCCGGGCCAAGAGCGTCGACAAGGCCCGAAATATCGACCGACGACTATTTCGTTTGCCGTCCCCTTCGCATCGAAACGGAGAGAAAAATTTTACCAAGCACGCAAAACGCATGGAACGAAATATAAACGATGATATTTCATAAATAAATTGAATTTTCGTTTAAGCTGTGCTCGAAAAATATGAATTTTCGCCGAAAAAAACTCACCCTTCACGTGTTACAGCGAATTCAATTGTTTAAATTCTTTAACATTTTAAATTCAATTTTTTTACTTTTCAATTCTTCAATTAATATTGGTAATAATGACTACTTGACGTTCAACGATCACCTTTCGATACGAAAAATATATATTTTAACTGATTAAGTGGCTACAAGTAGCGGATAGAAGAAATGCAAGTAGTATAGGGCGATATTGGTCAGACATCAGGGGATATCCAAGGAATCTTTAAATTCCAGCCCCACGAAAACGAAAAAAAATATTGTTCCACATTTTAGACTTAATTTTTCACACAGAATAGTCTCCTTTCCTATTTGATATCTTTCATAGACCACGATCTAAAAAGAAGATTTAAAAAGTAAAGAGAAAATTAACACTTAATCAACCAAATGAAGAAGTGTCCCATTCTTTCTTCTGCTATTGATTCTATTTATTTTTGCTATTAATTAGCCTTGAACTAGTATTGTTCACAGTTCATCGAACGTATTTTCTGCTCTTCCAAAGTACAATTTTTAATAAATTCAAGACTAACTAATAACAAAAGTAAACTATTTAACTATTTAACGTCCGGGACTGAACTAAAGTCTGAAAATTTGCGAAGCTATCATATTCTAGGATTACGATGTCCCATGAGAGGGGACAGCCGAGTGCAAAGGGTTGATACACTTCTGATCCTGAAAAGCTCGCATATTTTTCTCACGATTCCCATCGCGTTCAGCTCTCCTAACGCTTTGCCGTTTCCTCATAAAGAACAATTATCCAAGAAACGACCGTCGAATCCGAAAATTTGTAAAAAAAAAATCAAGACAATCTCGAGCAGGAATGGCTTAAGCTCCCCTCAATGGCGAGTCAGCTGCATTTGTGCGTCGCCAATAAACTGGCGGCGTATTTCCCGTCAGCCCAGGAAACGAGGAGATCGAGAGGGTGGCAGGGGGCTGGTAGAGGGTTGGAAGGGGGAGAGGGAAAGAATGGCGGACGGTCCGATCTACCATCGCGACGCATTTAAGGAAGAAGCTTTCCCGCGTTGCCAAGCAGTTTTTCGAAAGCGAGCCTCTCCTCGACGCAACCGGAAGTGCATGTACATGTCAAGCCACGAAACGGGCAGCTAGCAAATACCTTAGGCGGATATACGTGCTCTCCGCGTCGGTACAAGATCTTGATCCCCCCTTTCCCCTCTCGGTATCCACCTTCCTCACGCGTGCATGCATATGTATACCGTGCGAGGGAGCTGTACAGTACGGGTCAAAAGTTCGCTTAACTAGAACTACTAGACCAGTCGAAATGACGGATTGATGATTGTTCCCAGCAAACCTTATAAATTCACTTTATCAAATAAATTTTCCAAAATTTACTACGATTTTCTGCTGAAGGTGTATAAATAAAGATTTGTTTTCTTGTGTATTCGATATTTTTTCAAGTAATTTTCAATTTGATCTGTTCCATGCAAATAAGTGCACTATAATCATTGGTAGTTCTAGTGTTAACACATAGCCAACCAAATGGTGAGATCTCCCAATCCTTCCTCTGCCATTAAAATAAAAATAAAATAAAATAAAATTGTCGTCAAGGCAAGGACGCAAATTCAAAATGTAAACTGAGAAAAAATGAAATAAAATAAAATTGTCGTCAAGACAAGAA
Source organism: Tetrapedia diversipes (assembly GCA_033822845.1). NCBI lineage: Eukaryota > Metazoa > Arthropoda > Insecta > Hymenoptera > Apidae > Tetrapedia > Tetrapedia diversipes. The sequence goes on from JAOPTO010002263.1 coordinate 21,138, forward strand.
CGCAAATTCGAAATGTAAACTGAGAAAAAATGAAATAAAATAAAATTGTTGTTAAGACAAGAGCTCAAAATCGAAAATCAAATTGAGAAAAAATGAAATAAAATAAAATTGTCGTTAACAGAAGGACTCAAAATCGAAATGTAAACTGAGAAAAAATGAAATAAAATAAAATTGTGGTCAAGACAAGAACGCAAATTCGAAAAGCAAATTGAGAAAAAATGAAATAAAATGAAATTATCGTTAACAGAAGGACTCAAAATCGAAATGTAAACTGAGAAAAAATGAAATAAAATAAAATTGTTGTCAAGACAAGGACGCAAAATCGAAATGTAAACTGAGTAATAGTGAAATAAAATAAAATTGTCGTTAATAGAAGGACTCAAAATCGAAATGTAAAGTGAGAAAAAGTGAAATAATATAAAATTGTCGTCAAGACAAGAACGCAAAATCGAGAAGACAGAAGACGTCGAAAGGTTTTGAACAGTACTGTACAACACATCCTGCGTCCTCGCGCAGCGAAACCTCGCCGACGGCTTCTCCCGTAAAGCGATAACTCACTGCCGTTTCGCGAGCAGCGTTTACAGCAGCCGCGTGTCCCGCCGCCGGTGAAACGGCCCCCGTGAATTTCGACGATCGAGCCACGAAGCGTGCCCTGCTTGCGAAAATATGCGCCGCTCCCTTTCGCTGGCGATTGTTCCGCGGCCACGCTCGACGTTTCCGAATAAGTTGACGCGCAGCCTCCGGCGGAACCGCGTTTCGAGTTAGGACACCAACAGATGTTTCCTCTTCGGTTATCTTTCCAGTTTTGGTAGCCACTGAAGCCATGAACAGCGCTGAACTTTCAAACTGTTTCTTCTTTTATTTGTATGCTTGAAATGTTTCTTTTCAGATATTTCAAGAGCAAAGCTACTAATGATGAACTAGACCATAGATTTTTAGATCCACCCAGGATTAAGTAATGTTTTCTAGCAATATCGAATTCAAAAATTTTACATAACAACAAGGGGGATAGAAATGTTTATTTATAGCTTTCAGAAGAAATCGTAGTAAATTTTAGAAATTAAGAGTGGGTAAATTCATGAAATTATGAAAAATTAAGAATTGATTTTCCTCTGAAGCCATGAACAGCACAAAATTTTGAAATCGTTTCTCTTTTTATTTGTATGCTTGTTATTACTTGAAATGTTTCTTTCCAAATATTTCAAGAGCAAGGCTACTAATGATGAACTAGACCATAGATTTTTAGATCCACCCAGGATTAAGTAATGTGTTCAAGAAATATCGAATTCAAAAATTTTACATAGAAACGAGGGGGGATAGAAATGTTTATTTATAGCTTTCAGAAGAAATCGTAGGAAATTTTAGAAATTAAGAGTGGATAACTTCACGAAACTACGAAAGATTAAGAATTGGCTTTGACCACTTTATTAACTAACAAAAATTATTAATATGTTTTTAATATTAATATAATTACTAATATATAACTAACCAATTATTAATATGTGTATAGAAAAATTCTGGAAGTAAACGAAAAATTCAGGAATTATAAAAATTAATGTTTGATGTACAGTAGTTGACAAAAGTTTAAAACCAAAGGGTCGAAGAGAACAAATTAATTAATTAATAAGAAATAACAATATAAATAAAATTCGTATTCTAAGCTAATCAGTAAATAGTGTTCTACCATAGTGGTGATAAAAATGTTTTACATTACTCTGTCGTCTTAAACTTTTGTTCGCTACTGTAAACAAATTAATTAATAAGAAATAACTTAATTAAAATAAATAAATAGTGTTCTACCATAATAATAATAAAAATGAGTAGATAAACAATATTTGCATATCATAAAACTACATTTTACATTGTCCTGTCGTCTTAAACTTTTGTCCACTACTGTATATGAAAATTCGTTGACAAAAACACCGATTTTTCTTTCCCTTTAATCTCCACCCCGGCGATCGCCGCAAGCATCATTTCAAACCAAAAATACCCCAATACTTTACAATACTGCCTATAATATTGAAATTCTCGGAAGAAAGGATCGAAGCACGGAGAATTTTCGATGTGGCTGCACGATATTAAAGCGTGCCAAAGCACCGAAAATAATTCGATCCATTTGGCGCGCAGGTAGGACAGCCATGGAAACAGGGGAACGAGGAAGACAAAAGAGGCGTGAAACATTGCCTAGGGGAGCGAGGATCAGGACGCAACGCTGACTGTGTGAGACCGTGCGCGCAACACCCCTCTTAGGGTGAGAAGGGGGAGAGGGGGGGGGTGAAAATGGCAGCGTTCCATCTTACATCGCGGAGACAATATTGTTCGAAGACACTTTAAAAGTTGGGTAATGGCAGCCACCACCCTTTCGCGACCTCCGCTCACCCTGCACCCTACCCCTTCATCCCTTTTCCGCCATTTCGTATCTATCCCGTTTCTCGCGTTTCGTACTCGCAACCTTCCCACAGAATTGTTTCTTCCCCGTCTCTTACCCACCCCTTCATCCCTCTCCTTGACAGAGAACGGTTGCAGTTCTGTTAAGAGGGTGGTTTCCAATAAAATGTTCGATGAACGATTAAATAATACGGGGATGATTGTGGTTTGTTTAAAATAAAGGGAGATCGTACAGTTTTTCTTTTAACGTGACAATGTTTCTAGAGCAGTGGTTCCCAATGTGGTTTTACGGACCTCCAGGGGTCCCCAGTATCATTCAGGGGGTCCGTGGAAGATTAAAAATAATTTGGGAGTCCCTGGACAATGTCGGGGGTTCCAAGCAAGGTTTAATATAAAATTGTGATCCTCTTTTATTATTATGGAAAGAAATTACACCCTCGATCTGATTACAGGTAACAAGTGAAAGAAATAAAATTTTTGACTATAAAAAGGGGTCCATGGACCAAAAAAGTTTGGGAACCACTGTTCTAGAGGGTGTCCCAGAATTTACGCGAGAAGTAATTTTAATAGGAAACACGGGTTTATAATTAAAAATTGTAAATTTTTACAATTTGTATGGAACAGCATATCGAGCAAATGGCTTTGCAGAAGTTTAAGACGAGAGGACAATATAAATTTATGGTTAGCATAACATATATGTCGATCGAAAATTGTAATATTTCTCCTTCGTTCTACTGATTATATTTGTCACCACTGTATGAAAATTGTGTTCCACTGTTTTTAAATGGGTTTTCCTGTTCCCGTTTAAATTGAATAAACAAATAAATAAATTGTTGGTACGCGTGTTCCTACCGCTGTTTAGTTTGTGGGCGTTGGATCCCCTATTTAATCTCTCTGTACTCTTTCTCTTGTTTATATATGTATATATATATACCTTACCGATGTATCGTTCTGTGCGTTTCTTTTTCATCTAGTATATGTTCTTACTGTATCTTTTGTGTATTAAATATTATATAATAACAATTACTCAAATATTCTCACGTATTCATGAACTCACGTGTGGTGACATGGAACCCCTGCGGGTGTTCTATGGGGCTGCATCAAACGCTTTACAACAGGGCCTGAACGTCGACCCATCCTTCGGCCCAAATGGCAAGCCGACCTTCATTACCACGGACGTTTGATTGCAGCCTCATGAGAATCCAAAAAACACTCGCAGAGTCATTTCCATGTCTCCACATTTTCCCCTTCCCAACGCGTCCAGGAAAATATAAATAGAGGACGACCTTCTTGGGCGCGACTACACAGTCATACGTTCGATCAATCGCAGTCAATCTATCACAGTGTATCTATCATTCAATCATTCATTTATAACACACAAACCTGTAATAACACAATAAAGACTTCTACACCAGTATTCATAAACTCACGTATTCTTAAACTAACATAAATATTGATACTTTTGAGACTCGCTGTACACTCAAAACACCGCTAAAACATGGCCGGCTGACGTGTACTTATAAACGATAGGTTGTGTGAGGGAAGAATTTCTCCTTCGTTCTACTGATTATATTTGTCACCACTGTATGAAAATTGTGTTCCACTGTTTTTAAATGGGTTTTCGTATTCCCGTTTAAATTGAATAAACAAATAAATAAGTATTGATACTTTTGCGACTCGCTGTACACTCAGAACACCGCTAAAACATGGCCGGCTGACGTGTACTTATAAACGATAGGTCCTGTGAGGGAAGAATTTCTCCTTCGTTCTACTGATTATATTTGTGACCACAGTATGAAAATTGTGTTCCACTGTTTTTAAGTAGGTTCTGGTGTTCCCGTTTAAATTGAATAAACAAATAAATAAATATTAATACTTTTGAGACTCGCTGTACACTCAGAACACCGCTAAAACATGGCCGGCTGACGTGTACTTATAAACGATAGGCCGTGTGCGGGAAGAAAAATTGATTCCCAAGGAAAATTCGATATCTCGCCGTCCACCGGACCATCGATCATACAGGAGACGCTTTATCGGTAGTTACTAATCACCTTTCCAGGCAACGGCGAGTTTTATTTTAGCATAATTCCAATTTTATCCCCGGACGAGCAGACATACCACCCCCCACCCCCACCCCCGTGCACCCTTCTCGTGGTGCTGCGAGAAGATGAATAGCCGGAGGGGCGGCCGATCAGATAAAACGATTCTGAAAGATGGAACTAAAGAAAGAGGAGGGAAAAAGGAACAGGAAGACAGGGAGCAAGAGGAATCGTAATTCGGTGCAGTCAGCTTAAAATGCGAGCTACAGTAATGGACAAAAGTTTGCCGAGTAATTAATTTCTCGAAGCTTCAACTGCAACGTTTGAATTTCAGACGGGAAGCAAGAATTCTGAGACCTCTAGCTTCTTTTCAATATCCGATTGGATTGATGCATGCGCTTTTGTGAACGAAACGAAAGCTTAAAATGAATTAGAATAGGTTGATAAGATTGAAGGGTTGACGAAGGCGAGTTCATTAATTTATGTAAATTGTTTACGACTGAAAGGGACCGTGTTTTGTGACAGTCGACACAGAGACAGTCAATGTTAATAACAATCACGTTTCCTTTTTTTCACAGAACTTACAGTAGGGGACAAAAGTTTAAGACCAAGGAGTGGAAGAAAATAAATTAATTAATTAATAAGAAATGATAGATAAACAATAAAATTATGTTTCACATTGCCCATCTTTTATCCATTACTGTAAATTAATTAACTAATAAGAAATAACAGTGTAAATAAAATCTGCATTTTATATAGTAATAAAAAAATAGTGTTCTAGCATAATAACAATAAAAATGAATTCATAAACAATATTTGCAAGCCATAGAGCTATACTTTACATTGTTCTGCCATCTGAAACTTTTGTCCTCTACTATATTCACTAATAAAGAGTAAGATCTTCAGAAAAAGTTTGATCGTTGAAAGTAACGAATTCTAACCTACAAATCGAATTAATATTTTTAAATACAGTAGGGGACAAAAGTTTAAGACCAAAGGGCGAAAGAAAATAAATAATTTAATTAATAAGAAATAACAGTATAAATAAAATCTGCATTTTATATTAATACAAAAATTAGTTCTACCATAATGACAATAAAAATGAATTCATAAACAATATTTGCAAGCCATAGAGCTATGCTTTACATTGTCCTGCCATCTGAAACTTTTGTCCTCTACTATATTCACTAATAAAGAGTAAGATCTTCAGAAAAAGTTTGATCGTTGAAAGTAACGAATTCTAACCTACAAATCGAATTAATATTTTTAAATACAGTGAGGGACAAAAGTTTAAGACCAAAGGGCGAAAGAAAATAAATAACAGTGTAAATAAAATCTGCATTTTATACTAATAAAAAAAATTAGTTCTACCATAATAACATTAAAAATGAATTCATAAACAATATTTGCAAGCCATAGAGCTATGCTTTACATTGTCCTGCCATCTGAAACTTTTGTCCTCTACTATATTCACTAATAAAGAGTAATTTAATCGTTGAAAGTAACGAATTCTAACCTACAAATCGAATTAATATTTTGAAATACAGTAGGGGACAAAAGTTTAAGACCAAAGGGCGAAAGAAAATAAATAATAGTGTAAATAAAATCTGCATTTTATACTAATAAAAAAATACTGTTCTACCATAATAACAATAAAAATGAATGCATAAACAATATTTGTGAACCTGAAAATTATTAATAACCTATTTCTCATTTCAATGTTACCTTCCAAATTTTTGAAAACCAAACTACAACGAGATCGAGTGGAAAAAGAAATTCGAAACGCATGGCACGGTGAAACTTACAGCTGCCACTGTACTTCCGGTCCAGCCAGGGAACCGGCCGATTTGAATATCCAACTGAATTAAGACGGACTCACGGCCCATTAAGTCGAGCGAAAAGAGGCGGAAACTTTTCTCCGGTGTTTCTCCGTGACAAAGAGAGAGAAAGAGAGAGAGAGACACGATCGAATTTATATTGGGACTCGTGTACACGGGTCGCTTGCGCGCAAGAACTTCAAACAGCTTTGTTTGCTCGGCTGTTTGCCTTTTCTGTCTCCTGTTTTTTCGAATCCTCAGCCATGCGTGCACGTGCGCAAATACGCGCGGGAGGGAAGCAATTTACAAATGTGTAATTGTGTTGACTCGTCGGTGAACGGATATTTAGACGCGAAAACACACGACCGGAGGCCTTTAAATCGGGCGACGGGAATCGCGTGTATTTCGCGTGCGAAATCATTTGTCAGTTAACACGTTTGTCTGCAGCATGTAATTAAATTTCGAGATTCAGAGTGCCTGACGAAATTGCTAGCGCAGCGATTGAAAATTTTTCTGATTGAGCAAACACGTCGTAGACGAAATTTTAGAAGTGCTGCAAGAATTCGAAAAAAAATAGAGCCTTGTATGGAGAAAAGTTTTTCTCTTGATGAGGTTAAAACTTGGGTAAAAAAATATAAAAACAGCAAAAATTTTTACTTTTTACCTTTATTTTATGTATTTTTTTATATATTATACTTCAATGCATATTCCATTGAATTCCTTTTAACACTAGAACTACCGACGATTAAAGTGTACTTATTTTCGTGGAAGAAATCAAATTGAAAATTACAGGAAAAAATACCGGATACATAGAGAACCAATCTACATTTTTACTTTCTGCAGAAAATCATAATAAATTTTAGAAGCTTTACCGCAGTGAATTTATAAGGTTACTATGAATAATCACCAACTGGTCATTTTGACTGGTTTGGTAGTTCTAGTGTTAAAATTCTTATTTAATTTTAAGAAAAAGAACGTCACCCAAATATGGTGAAAAAAGGTTAAAGGTATTGTAGGGAGGGAGGGCTCGGGGGAAGTACTGGACGTGTTCTTATAGGGTTCCCGGTGCTTCCCCAATCGCGGTAGATGGCCACCGTGGAGGTTTTGGTGGGTAAAAATCCCACATAACCTGGTTACCCCCCTCAGGGTGGCTGGGTATCTTTGGAAGATTTCCTCCACGCGAAAAAAAAAAGGGAGGGAGGGCTGGTAAGCACTTCCCTCTGTACCTAATTTACACCCTTTACCCTAATTTAGGACGCAACAAGAATGTCGTTATTCTCGAAAGTTTAAGTTTAAGTTAAAGTTTTCTACTAAAAAATTTGATAGGAAGCTTATAACACTGTTCGTCAATGTAAATGACTAGCTGTACACTGTAACTGAAGTACTTGGATTTCAATTTTAACTATTTTCAAGAGACTTTCAAGAAATCTTGTAAGCCCTTAACTTTAATTTTAACCAGAAAGTTATTAATGGTTATTAACCAGAAAATTATATTAATAAATATTAATATAAAAATATTAACTCTTATTAATTTGTATAGTGCTCGGCGGATTTTCGAGCAAACTTTCATCCCTTATTTCACCCCCTTGAAGGTTAATTTTCCAAAAACGTTGAAACAAGTATTTTTTTATTTCTAACCAAAAAAGCTAAATACTAGTTTTCATAGTAGAAAATCGACCAATTTTCGAACCACCTTTAAACCCCTAATTAACCCCCTTAGGGATGGAATATAAACGAATCCTTTCTTAACTCTCCTAATTCGTTCCTAATTCGTAAGAAAATTAACAAGACATCCTACCACAGACATTTGTATTTTCATATTTCTGAAAAATTCTAAACACAGAATTATTATGCTGTATATGGAAATCGAAGAAAACAGATAATTACTCCTGATAAGAGTATCGATCATAGCCGTCGATATCGATAGTTATTAAGGTGTTTTTGTTTTATTTTGTTTTTCCTTTCCCTATCAAAAATATGTGACTGAAGTTAGTCAGCAAAAAGCTCGTGACGCGTACGAACGCTAGAATGTAATTATATCTATTAAGATCATTTAAATATTAATAAACAGTAAAATATATATATATCGTCTAGTGGTTTATTCCAGCAGCCTTTTCTTCACTCCATAAAACCTAACAACTCCCTGACGTCAAACAATTTTCATACGAAACATTCTGTTTTGCATAACAAATATCTTACAAAAATAAATTCACGTGAAATAGTTAAACGAATTATTCTATGTATTAGAACAGCAAACGTAACCGCATAAAAAAAATATTATACATTCTTTGACTCGAAAGGGCGAACTACGATCTTGCATAATTTTCAAGCAACAAATCTGGAAACAGGGTCGGAGATAAGGTGAAACGCAGCAAAGAATAGCGAAGTAATTGAATTACGTCAGAACGGGAACAAGATACGAGAGAATAATGAATTACAAACAACAACTTTTAATGAAATTTACCTTTCGGCCAACTCAAACAAGGAAGCACCGCTTCCCTTGCGAAACGTTTTGTTGCGGGTGCATCGTTTTAAAAAGTGGATGAAATAAATCTTCCGCCGGCGAAATGAATATTTTAAGGGCACGTACAATATTCAAGACGATCCCGGTTATAATTT
>JAOPTO010002263.1:35000-76684 GCA_033822845.1 Tetrapedia diversipes
CTCCAAACAAATATTAATTCTCATCCTTACAACTCCTACCCTTCCCCTTTTTACAAGTCATACCACTTCCATGAAAGTACACTGCTTAAAACCCAACGAAGAACCGGAACTCGAGAGCTTTGATGATCTACACATTCGTCCCCCGGCTTAAATTTTCAAGAACAGTTCGCCAGTAGATGACGCGAGATTCGCGTGTCCGGGAGAGAATGAGTTCCGCCGTTTCGTGAATCCGTGCGGCGAACTAAAAGCTTGAAATCGGTACACCGTGACAAAGCGCACTTTCGCCATGGTACAGCACACCGGAGGCGCCGAGATCGGGTAAACAACGCTTTTCGCGAGCCCCATGTTCATCGATTACGTTGCTCGCGTTATTTCGACGGAGAAAAAAGCGCGGACCAGCGTGTCGTAAGCTACGCCATTGTGTTTGCTCGTGAAAGCAAACTCCGACACGGAGTTGATCAACTTTGCGGATAGATCTCTATCGCGGTTGAATTGCCCGCGCTTTAGACATCGTTTATCGACGCAACGATGCATGTTGTAAGGTGCAATTGATCACTTCACTGATGTGAAATGATATTTTGATATGAAAAATATTTATGATAGGCAATTGAATATCAGTTTCGAATTTTTCAGCGAGTATACAAATTTTGAAATTTATTGTAATCTTCGGTTCTGTATACTGCTGTTACAGTGGCGGAAAAAAGTTTAAGACCAAAGAGTCAAAGAAAATAAATTAATTAATAAGAAATGACAGTGTAAATAAAATTTGTGTTCTGCGCTAATGAATAAATAGTATTCTAGTATAATTACAATAAAAATGAATAAATAGACAATATTTGGGAACCATAAAATTATGTTTCATATTGTCCTATCGTTTTAAACTTTTGTTCCTGACTGTAAATTAATTAATTAATAAGAAATAATAGTATAAATAAATTTGGTATTCTATGCTAATCAATAAATAGTGTTCTACTATAATTACAATAAAAATTAATAAATAGACAATATTTGCGAACCATATAATTATGTTTCACATTGTCCTGTCGTTTTAAAGTTTTGTCCATTACTGTAAATAAATTAATTAATAAGAAATAATAGTATACATAAAATTTGTATTCTATGCTAATGAATAAATAGTATTCTATCATAATGACAATAAAAATGAATAAATAGACAATATTTGGGAACCATAAAATTATGTTTCATATTGTCCTATCGTTTTAAACTTTTGTTCCTGACTGTAAATTAATTAATTAATAAGAAATAATAGTATAAATAAATTTGGTATTCTATGCTAATCAATAAATAGTGTTCTACTATAATTACAATAAAAATTAATAAATAGACAATATTTGCGAACCATATAATTATGTTTCACATTGTCCTGTCGTTTTAAAGTTTTGTCCATTACTGTAAATAAATTAATTAATAAGAAATAATAGTATACATAAAATTTGTATTCTATGCTAATGAATAAATAGTATTCTATCATAATGACAATAAAAATGAATAAATAGACAATATTTGGGAACCATAAAATTATGTTTCATATTGTCCTATCGTTTTAAACTTTTGTCCATTACTATAAATAAATTAATTAATAAGAAATAATAGTATAAATAAATTTGGTATTCTATGTTAATCAATAAATAGTGTTCTTCTATAATTACGATAAAAATGAATGGATAAACAATATTTAAGGAAAAAATAAAATTATGTTTCGTCAAGCTGATTAGCTCCACAAAACAGAAGATGTAAAAACTTAATGAACATAAAAAATTAAGCACGGATCAAGTGCTTTGGCACTGAGATTTAAATGAATTTTAAAAGTGGAGTTAATCGCTCTAGCCCGTGAACAGCTCATTTAATACTCTGTACTGACGGAGGCGTTTAAAGCAGGTCACCTGAATAACTCATTTTCTTTTTACGATAGGTAGAAGAAAAAAGTGTGTCGGATTAAGGTTGCCAGTTTTAAAGGGCGAATAATCTGATGTTGATGCATAAAGGAAACACAAAAAACGAAACCTGCCGTCGCATTTGTACAATTTTCACATTGAATTATATCCCGAACTCCTTCAAGTCTTTGTACCTTTCATACACTTTCAATCTGTCACTTTATTCCCTGTATTATAATAAATCTGTATTATAACCCGAAATTACGGCAATTATAATTCAGCATATTAAAATTTTTCCTGGTCGAATCCTAAATTGTTTACTGTTATCAGGTGAAATTATGCGGAGTTTTTAAATGTTTCTTACAGTATAATATTGTTACCTTAAAATCACCATAGGGCAGAAAAGGTATTTTAACTTAAGTAAAATAACAAAAATGTTTATTATGCAAAAATGAGAAGGCATACTAAAAAAAAAAAAATTACAACATTTCCCTGCGTTTTTATTTAAAAATTGAAGTAAGTTTCAGTTGACTAAAATATACAGTATAGAAGTTAAGAATGAATCTATCAATGCAAATGGATCTATCTTTTTATTACGCAGTGTACAAAGCGTTAAATGCAAAGGCACCGAACTAATTTGCATACGTACAATCATTTTACATTTATATATGTGCGTTCAACAATTTAAAATAATAATTCCATATACAAATCACAGCCCCCGCACATCGAGAAACCTAAAACTTCGACAGAGAGAACGAAACAGCCTCGAGCAATTGCGGGATCAAGGGGATCCGGCAGAAAGTTGGAGCGTGCATAGAGCAAGGGAGGAAAAAGCGGGTGCATCGCGTAACAGAGCCAAGAAAAAGTTTCGCTGGGAGGGGCTGAGGGGGGAGGGAAAGAAAATGGCAAGCATCTTGCGGGACACGGACGATCGAAGGGGCAGGCAACAAGAAACCCATAACATCAAGCATCCTATTTCCTGGCGAACATGGCTAAGAGATCAGCCCCGAAGATCACCAATTCTCTAACGTATCTTTACCCTCTTCTTACAGAGGGAACGCCATAAGTGATAGTTGTCGAACGTGAAAAAGATAAAGTGCATCCCAAACTTTTTTTAAAAAGGGAACCGTTACAGCGGTGAGAATAACTTTATTTGAAATTTGTTTAAATTAATGGCGAAGCATTTTATCAAGCACCGATACAGAAATATGTGCGAAAATTGTATTCTTTTTCGCACAATGTTGTTTTCATAGAAATTTTATTCTTTAATTCCTATTCATTCTGGACTGAGTTTGAAATCAAGTAGTACGGGTCAGCCATAGGGGAGACGGGGGTATTACAGTCGATTCCACGTGGAATATTTACGAAAATGATAATCTACATAAGAATCCATAGTCTGGTAATAAATGATCGAACATGAAAAGTATCAAACTGGCGAAATTTCAAATTGTTACAGTATTTGCAATGCAAATTCGTTAAGGACTCGATATCTAAGAATTCTATTCCAGGACGTTTCCTGTCAAGCTCGAAACTTTGACTTAAATTACTGTGACACAGAAACCACAAGAAGAAAACATTTAGAAGATATTCTCTGACCTAATCAATACAAACAGAAAATAATAATAAATAAATAATCTTCCAGTACCTCAACCCTTAACCCTTCTATTTTGAAGCAAGTAGGAAAGTCGTTTAAGTTGTTATCGTTAAATTATTTTAAATATTTATTATTAATATTCCAATCATTTCATTTTATTTTATTCACACCTGAGCCTTATCATCTCACTCTACTCAATAAAATAAAGGCAGAATATTTCCTATAACAACCCCCTATCCTGAAGCAAGTAGGAAAGTCGTTTAAGTTGTTTTCATTAAACCATTTTAAATATATATTATTAATATTCCAATCACTTCATTTTATTTTATTCACACCTGAGCCTTGTCATCTCACTCTACTCAATAAAGCAAAGGTAGAATTTCCAATAACAACCCTCTATTTGAAGCAAGTAGGAAAGTCGTTTCAATTGTTATCATTAAACCATTTTAAATATATATTATTAATATTCCAATCACTTCCTTTCATTTTATTCACACCTGAGCCTTATCATCTCACTCTACTCAATAAAATAAAGGCAGAATATTTCCTATAACAACCCCCTATCCTGAAGCAAGTAGGAAAGTCGTTTAAGTTGTTTTCATTAAACCATTTTAAATATATATTATTAATATTCCAATCACTTCATTTTATTTTATTCACACCTGAGCCTTGTCATCTCACTCTACTCAATAAAGCAAAGGTAGAACTTCCTATAACAACCCTCTATTCTGAAGCAAGTAGGAAAGTTGTTTGAGTTGTTATCATTAAACCATTTTAAATATTTATTATTAATATTCCAATCACTTCCTTTTATTTTATTCACACCTGAGCCTTGTCATCTCACTCTACTCAATAAAGCAAAGGTAGAATATTTCCTATAACAACCCTCTATTCTGAAGCAAGTAGGAAGGTCGTTTCAGTTGTTATCGTTAAACCATTTTAAATATATATTATTAATATTCTAATCACTTCATTTTATTTTATTCACACCTGAGCCTTATCATCTCACTCTACTCAATAAAACAAAGGCAGAATATTTCCTATAACAACCCTCTATTCTGAAGCAAGTAGGAAAGTCGTTTAAGTTGTTATCGTTAAATTATTTTAAATGTTTATTACTAACATCTTAATTACTTCATTTTATTTTATTCATACCTGAGCCTTGTCATCTCATTCTACTCAATAAAACAAAGGTAGAATTTCCTATAACAACCCTCTATTCTGAAGCAAGTAGGAAAGTCGTTTAAGTTGTTATCATTAAACCATTTTAAATATATATATTATTGATATTCCAATCATTTCATTTTATTTTATTCACACCTTAGCTTTGTCATCTCACTCTACTCAATAAAGCAAAGGTAGAATTTCCTATAATACCACAATTCCAACCAGAAACAACCCTATTTCCCAGCCACCCCGCTGCGCCAGGGTGAGAGGTGGCGGGTTACCAGGGTGCATTTGTCGTTAAACTGCGAAAGTTGCGAATGTAAATCCGGCCCGCCTGTCGCGATACACGTTGTCGTAGCAAACTGGCACGATCCCGTCGTGTATAGCTGTGCAGCTGGCCCCGATGACTCTCCTCGCATCTTCCATAAATAAATGCATGAGCGCGTACACCTACCCTTCCCCCGTGTACAATGTATTCGACGTACGTACGTGTGCATGTATGTATGTGCAATGTACGTCGCGTGCGTAACGGCGATTGTTGTGCACGGCCACCGGTTGTATCTGTACGTGCACGGTGCAAACAATCGGTTACGCGGCACTGCGGACGCACATAGACGCCCGATGTGGATCTCAAGCGATGAAACCGCGATCAATCCCCTGGGAGATCATGTCTCTGGATGGACAATAGATGCGCGGATTTGGTTAGCATCAGTTGTGAAAGAAAATGAACGGGATTTGGAACAAGATTGTCGGGGGTGAGCAAAGGGGATTAAAACGATCGTAATGGTTATGACGGTTGAAATGTGTGTTTTTATACTGATTAATTGTATCGTTTCCAGAATGAAAATAGGTGGAGTTAGGGAAATAGGGGTTGGGAAGATTGCAATGGCTGAGAAAGGTCAATGAATCGATTACAGTAAATTTCAATTTAACCCTTTGGGATTGAGAGGTGATTGTTAATCACCAAATTTTCAGTCGGTTTGTTTATTAGTTAGACTCAACGGTTAAATAGTCATACGTATATGCAAATTTTTAGTGTACCACTTAACTACACTAAATGACGTTTAATATATAGGCGAATCTCAATAAATGTTTCGAATTTGAAAATTTTCGAAGTTAGCATGATTAGATGACTAACAGTCATCTCTCGAGTGCAAAGGGTTAAACGGAAGTAACATATGGTTACCCTGGGAGATCATGTCTCTGGATGGACAATAGATACGCGGATTTGGTTAGCATCAGTTGTGAAAGAAAATGAACGGGATTTGGAACAAGATTGTCGAGGGTGAGCAGAGGGGGTTAAAACGATCGTAATGGTTATGACGTTTGAAATATCTGTGTTTATACTGATTAATTGTATCGTTTCCAGAATGAAAGTAGGTGGAGTTTGGGAAATAGGGGTTGGGAAGATTGCTATGGCTGAGAAAGGTTTAATGAATCGATTACAGTATATTTCAATTTAACCCTTTGTGCTCGAAAGGTTGACGGCTAGAGGGTAGTTGGTGAATGTTAATGATTGTTTCGTTTCATTTGCATATACACATACATAACTTTTCGAGTTATACGATCGTTTTCTCCTCAAATTGGGAAATTTCTGATATGGACAAAGTCAGGTGTGGTAACAGTAACTTTTCTAAGATTGGGAAACTTTTGAGTCTTTTTTCCAAGGCTAAGCGAAAGCAGACATCTAATCATGCTAACTTCGAAAATTTTCAAATTCGAAACATTTACTGAGATTCGCCTATATATTAAACGTAATTTAGTGTAGTTAAGTGATACACTAAAATTTGCATACACGTATGACTATTTAACCTTTGAATCTGACTAATAAACAAACCAACTGAAAATTTGATGATTAACAGTCACCTCTCGAGCCCAAAGGGTTAAATTGAAATTTACTGTAATCGATTCATTGATCTTTCTCAGCCATTGTAATCTTCCCAACTCCAATTTCCCAAACTCCACCTACTTTCATTCCGGAAACGATACATTAATACGTATAAAAGCAGATACTTCAACCACCATAGCCATTACGATCGTTTCAACCCCTTCACTGTCCCACCATACCATAGAACGTGTCTCCTTGAATCAGCAGGTCATCAAACACAAGCTCGTTACGGCGAAACAAACGGGAAAAGGACAAAGTAGCAACCATGTCTTGTTACTGTTAATTAACGTCCAACATCGGCAGACTGTCGACTGGGTAATTCGATTGGCCGCCACGGCGAAGGCCCGACGTTTTCGAATAGCGCCAAACAACTCGCGCCGTCATAATCGGCGCCGCTCTAATGGATCGTTGCTGTTTGGCCACGCACAGCCGAGCGTGTTTCCGCTAACAAGATTACGAGTGGAGACAGAGAGAGGCACTCGATGACACGCGACGATAATTTTGCGGTGACGTATCAAGAAACTGAATGAATGATGAATCGGTGAACGCGCGTAACTTTATTGGATTTGTGATTTGGGTGATGTAGCTTGGCCACTACACGTTAAGTGTTATTCTATAAACATTTTTTTTTATTTTATTCACGGACAAATGTTTACCATTACAGGTAAACGTAAAAACAGAGACGAGTGAACAAAGTAATGATAGGGAGTGCTTGATAGGAAGCAGAAATAATTAAAAAGAAAAGACAAATATTAACACGTTCGTCGCCCAGCATGATTCGACTGAGTTTCTCGCTGGGTCCAAATCCGATTGCATAGAAAACTGAGGTAAAAAATTATAAAAACGCCAAAAATTTTAACTTTTTATTTTTATTTTATGTATTTTATATTTATATATATGTATATTATATATTATACTCCAATGTTTATTCCATTGAATTCCTTTTAAAATTCCAATTTAAAATTCTATTTAACTTTAAGAAAAATAGCGTCACTCGAATATGGGTGACGTGGCGACGAACGTGTTAAAATTAAAATTAAAGAAAAGAGAAATGTATTATCGGCGCCGCTTCAAACAACGCCTGCGTTGTAAGGATAAAGGGTCGCCGCCGAAAACGTGATCGCCGAAGAAAATGCGGACAGCTGATATCCTAGATGCAAAAGCGTCATCGACAGCTAATTTTGGTGTGCTGATAAGCCGGCTACAGCTGGCAGGAGCAGCACTTACAGGAGTACCAGCGTTTGGTTTCATTAGGGGGCTTTACCCCCCCCTTTCCATCTCATTCCAACGGAACGGTTACTCCTCACACTATCATCGTTAATAAAAAGAAAAAGAAAAAATAAAACTTAATCGTTCGTTATTAGAAGTGGTTGTATTAGCTTGTCGTCATAATCGTCGTTGTAATAATCGTGGTCTTGGAAAGAATCCTAACAATAGTTTATGTATAAACCGCTTCGGCCAATAAATAATCCTACAAGTGTAAATATATCACTTCTCAACCTAAGTGTTGTGCGTTTATTACAACATTCAACCAACAGCCACTAAGATCCATCCTATCTAAAAGCACCCCCCCAACGCGTCCCCTCCTCACGACGTGCGCTGAACGTTCCCTATCGCCATCGATGTAGCCATCAGCGAGCTCGAAATAAGAATTGCTCCTCGAGATCCCCTCGAGATCCCCCGTGGATCGGTTTCGATTATCAAAACGCTCCCTCGAGCAGGAAAATTTTCAAAAGCCGTCTACGAAGTGTCGTTACCCGACGCAGACGGGGGGTGGGGGGCATAAGAGGGGAGGGAGAAAAGAGATAACGGAGATAAGGGTCGTTTCGTTGTTAGCCCCAGTCAAGCGGGAGACGTCGAAGAAATTAGGGAAGTTTAGGGGCGCGTGGGCGCGATAATTGCACGGCCCTGTCCCCGAAATACGATTAACTCCTGGTATTTCGACCTGGGAGCACTTAATCCGCGTCGTCATCCGGATTACGCGGTTACAAAGCCAGCCGGGCGTCCCCGAATCGCTTGATCCGGCACGATCGAATCGCGGTTAATTGAAAGAGGGGGAGGGGCACGAGGGGTGCTAGACATCTTCTTTTTTTTTTGTAGGTCTAGATCTAAGGTAGGACAGGTGTTGCTAACAATAGTGATCGTTCTATTGATACCTGAGACAGTGGTATGCAAATGTGACTGTATATGAAGAAACTATTTTTATTTATTTATACCGAGAAGTTTATAAACTTTCACGGATCGAGACAGATTTTTTCTTTTGTTTATTATTGGGAATGGGGTTTTGTATTGCTAAATGAAGTAAACTCTTATTTGTGAAATAATACTATGATAATTTATTATATAATGGTATGTAAGGTTATTATTATTCTGGAATTTTGTTTTTCATACTTATTGTTAATTTTAATTTAGCTTTATTTTATTTTCGTTAATTAAATTTTTATACAAGGAATAAGCGAGGTGAGAAAATAAGGAGGATGTAAAGGAACGGAACTCTCTTGTAATCCCATAGGGAAAACAATAAAGTTATCTACTATGATAATTTATTGATACTATTATATATCTTAGTATTTTGCCCGTTTAATTAAAAGTTAAAATGAGGAGCAGTATAATTTTGCCATTATTGTTGTAACATTGTAACGTAATTCGAATTCAACTGAAAAGGTTGAATTTCATCGGGAAATCGATCGTGTTCCTATCCTGTATAGGGTGTAGCGTTTACACGAGTATTATGTTGCATAATCCAATAGAGAGGACTGTGCAGCGGAGGAAACGGAAGCGATGCATCTCTCCCTGGTCCAAGGAATCTCATTGTATCATCTCCGTAATGTCCTTATTTGCCCTGCTGCTCTTTCTTAATCCTTCATCCCACTTCCCTGGAACTTGCTAACACCGACTGTTTCGGAAGGCATTAAGTAATAATCATAATTGTGAGCTTCTCAACGAGCAGGTAAAAAAAATATTAGCAAACGTTCCTTTGATAATAGTAATTAAGATAATGGAATATGTGAAAAATTTCGTTGAACTAAGCTTTGTCTGCTTTAAAATTGTATTTTGGAAAATTTATCAGCAGTACCTATTGGGTTGGCAATTAAGTGATTGTGGATTTTAAATAAGAATGAAAATTCAAAATTTTTACTTAAAAATTAGGACTTTATTAAATTAGGTATTGTCTGTTTTTGTCGATGACCATTTGCCATCTTTTAGACAGTGTCATAATTCCATGTTCGTAATACTTCTAATTTCTCCCAGCAAAATACTGAATTAAATGAGATTTTACATTATCAGCATCATTAAAAATTGTATCGTTCAAGTAGTACTGAATGGAATAAAATAAATAAATAAAACCTTTCTTTAAGGCTTCATTCCCATACAACTTCTTGTACGCTTGCAATGCGTGTCTGCCTTTTCAGAAATAATACAATAAAATATGTCTGAAACGAGCGTTTTCTTCTTCCATCTTTAAATTCGAATAAAAACGAAACTAAATAAATAATCGATAAAATTGTCTTACTAATCAATGATGGAAGTTCTAACAACAAGGAAACAATATAGTTTGGGTGCTTTGAACACGTTGACGAAACGAAAGAACGTATTTTTTTTATTTTTATTTTTTATTATTTCGCTATAGAACCCACTACAGGGTTATTAGCAAAAGAACGTGTTAAAACCATCTATGGACAAAATCATTTGGTTGCCAACCCAATAGTTCAAGACTAACTAATAACAAAAACAAATCGAATCAAATCTGTCGAGGACAAAATCAGAGACATGCCCGTTCGATCGGCTAAGCGTTAAGAATTTCTGATCGTTCGAAAGTTCCACATTAATGTAGTAATGTGATCGAGCGGATGCGAGACTGGAAAGGTCAGAGTACTTGAGTTGGGCGATTGTCGCGTGAACGTAGAATGTTTGGGCTCGAATGTTTCTAAGGCGTGAAAGATGAGAACTTGAGAAAATAGTGCGACTGAGAAATTCTGGGTGGTCGTGACCGAATGCGTAGAGTGAGAAAAGTTGACAATTAGAATGAAAGGAAACGAGTGTTTGGAAGAATATATGACGGGGAAAATGCGAGCGCGAAGCAGAACGTATTAGACGGTGAAGTAAGAAAGTATCAGACGACGAACGCAGAACGTATTAGACGGTGAAGTAAGAAAGTATCAGACGGTGAAGATAGGAAGTATTAGACGACGAAGTAGCCAGCGTAGAGCGAAGGACTGTGTAGTTTGCGAAGCATAGGCGTAGTTAGCGAAGTATCAGCGTAGTTTGCGAAGTATCAGCGTAGTTTGCGTAGTATAAGCGTAGTTTGTTATTTTGTGTTCGTTTGTATCGTTGTAGTTTTATTAAATTCACGTATATTTATTATATTATTCACCCTTCTTTCTTTTCTTTTTCTTTTAATTTATAACCTTTCCTATATTAATGGAAGATAATTGAAATCCATTATCTCCTGCTAGGATGCTACGAAACACGACTCGAAACAGCCATTAAAAACATTGCAGGCGAATTCTCCGTTCCAAAAAAGGCGCCCGATAATTGTTTCCACTGTAACGAGGACACAACGCATTTAATGAGCAAACCAATTACCGAACATAATCCTTCGACGCCATTATGAATTAAACAAAGCTGCACGCCATTATATCCACCTTCTTCGTTATTTTCAGAGAGACACAGGAAACGAGAGAGAGAGAGAGAGAGAGAGGGGTCTCGCGTTTGTTATTTTGCCACGCACGAAATCAACCTTTGCGATTCACCATCATTACGAGCAGAGCTCGGTAAAATATCGCTTCCAAACGCTGAATAAAAATATTTTTACATTAAATTTATTCTTGACGTGCACGTAACGATGAAAATAAATTTATCTTTGTGAAAACTATCATGGTGTTCCTTTTATTTTATATTATTCCTACTTATAAGAAGCGAGTAAACTAGTTAAAAATTAATTTATCATACTTCAAATTGTAACAGTTAAAAGTAGTATTTGGAAAATTTGAAATATTCCACCTTACACTTGAGTTTGTCAAAAGCAATAATATTTCGATGGCTAAAACTGTCGTTAACAATTTCGTTCGCACTTTTAGTACATCTACAGTAGCAGACAAAAGTTTAAGATGAGAAGACAATGCAAAACATAATTTTATGGTTCGCAAATATTGTTTATCTATTGATTTTTATTGTCATTTTCATAAAACACTATTCGATAATTAGCATAGGATGAAAATTTTATTTATGTCGTTATTTCTAATTAATTAATTACTTTACAGTAGTGGACAAAAGTTTAAGACAACAGAACAATGTAAAACATTATTTTTTAATTCGCAAATATTTCTTGTCTACCAATTTTTATTGTTATTATGGTGAAACCATTTATTCATTGGCATAGAATACAAATTTTATTTATACTGCGATTTTTTATGAATTAATTAATTTACAGTAGTGGAAAAAAGCTTAAGACAACAGAACAATGTAAAATATTATTTTTTAATTCGCAAATATTGCTTGTCTACCAATTTTTATTGTCATTATGGTGAAACCATTTATTCATTGGCATAGAATACAAATTTTATTTCTACTGCGATTTTTTATGAATTAATTAATTTACAGTAGTGAAGAAAAGTTTAAGATGACAGAACAATGTAAAATATTATTTTTTAATTTGCAAATATTGCTTGTCTACCAATTTTTATTGTCATTATGGTGAAATCATTTATTCATTAGCATAGAATACAAATTTTATTTATATCGTTATTTCATATTAATTAATTTAATTTATTTTCTTCAACCCTATGGTCTTAAACTTTCATGCGCCACTGTGTCTGTTTTAAATAATATCTAAAACACTGTTTCCTCCTATAATTCGTCACCAAGTTCGCGCGTTAGCGAGAAAAAAAGTAGGTTAGGCAAATATTTCGCATGGATTACAACCCTCTCCCGCAGGGGTGAAATTACTTGCCGGCTCGTAATGATCACGTTGCTGAGGGAATATTAATATAATGTCGCCGGCAATACCCGACACGGGGATACCTGTCAGTTCGAATGTTTCCAAGTAATGGTGTTTTGTAATTCAATCGGTCGTTGCTACCGTTTATAATATTCCATCCACGCACGGTTCCTGTTTGATACATTATTATTTGTCGCGACACAAATTCGCTGCTCATCGATTGGATATTGTAAACGTAACAACGGAATGGTGGCTGGTGAAAGGGTCCTTGTGATTTTATTGATAGAACAGGTGTCCGGTTGTGTATCAAGAACCGTTGCAAAAGTGTTCCACGTGAATTACCTGATAAGTATTAAGACTCGTGGTCTTAATTTCGGGCAAAATTGATATTTAATTTGTTACGGACGTGGGAACAATTTTAGGTTTTTAAAAACTGATTTTAATATTCGCTATAAAGATTATACATTGATAATTAACTTTCACAAAATAACTGAATTAATAATAGTAATACTGGATAAGTAAGAACAACAATAATGAATTAATACTGAATAAGTAATAATGAGTAATGAATTGCTGATGGTCTGCTTCCTTTTTATATGTCGTCCGAGGCTGTTAGAGTGGGGCTTGTTTTCGGGACTTATGTGTAGCTTCTTTGTTTTCCGTGTTTACTTGTTTTGTCTTGAAGTCTCGCCTTGTTTACGTCTTCTGGTGTGGAGACCATTGTGAGAAATTGTTTATTTACATTGTGTCTTTCAGTTTTAGGTTTGTTATTAGTGAGATGATCAGAAAACTTATTTCAGTTCAAATACTACTACCGTGGATTTGCTTGTACATATTTTTATTTCGTTATTAATTAATTATATTATTATTACTTATTCAGAATTTGTTTTAATCTTATGTGATAATTAAAGTATATACAAAAGTTTTTGATTCAAATTCATTTGAATTTCACAAGAGTTCCATCGCGTGGATAAGATGGGTCTCAAGTTTCGGCACGCGCGCTCCACCGCTTGTCCTTTACCGCGACAATTGAGGCTGCCGCGTTTGGCCTGACTTTTTCCGAGGTTCCTAATAGTGCAAGGGGTTAACCCTTTCGGTACAGTCGCCTCCATAAAGCCGCGTCCACATAGAAGAGAACAGTTCGCGAGCAGCTCGCGAGCAGCACACGAATTGCTCGCGTGCGGTTCGCGAGCTGTTCGCCAACGGAAAACGCAGAATATCCAGACTGGAGCTCGCGAACAGTTACAAGCTTGTTCGCTCTGAATTCATGGGCAGTTCGCTATTAGCTTTTGCCACATACTGTGTTACAAACGCGTCCAGATACGCTTCGAGCTCGCGAACAGTTTCTTTGATGCCGCGTCCACACTGCTGTTTGCGAACAGCGAGCAGCGAGCAGCGAACTCCTCAGCGAACAGCGAACAGTATTCGCTCAGGAAGCGGTACATCAAAGAAACTGTTCGCGAGCTCGAAGCGTATCTGGACGCGTTTGTAACACAGTATGTGGCAAAAGCTAATAGCGAACTGCCCATGAATTCAGAGCGAACAAGTTTGTAACTGTTCGCGAGCTCCAGTCTGGATATGCTGCGTTTTCCGTTGGCGAACAGCTCGCGAACCGCAAGCGAGCAATTCGTGTGTTGCTCGCGAGCTGCTCGCGAACTGTTCTCTTCTGTGTGGACGCGGCTTGATGTACCGCTTCCCGAGCGAACACTGTTCGCTGTTCGCTGAGAAGTTTTCTGCTCGCTGCTCGCTGTTCGCGAAAGCATTCACACTGCTGGCGAGCGCAGCTCGCGAACTGTTTGCGAGCTGTTCGCGAACAGCAGTGTGGACGCGGCATAAGATTTTTCAAATAAGCCTGCGTCTACCTGTCCTACACTTTTAACCGCGCTCGTTCATGGAAACAGGGAACAGCCATATCGAAGCCCGCCTCTTCGGCTAATAATTAGCATTGCAAGAGGCGCGTAGTTAATAACGATAACGCGATCAGCCAGGTCGGAGTCATTATCGCGCTTGTATACCGGGTAATAGAGCCCCGATAAGCGTAACGCGTTCGCTAGATCGGGGACGTTACGAATTCCATGCGCCCCATGGTTTCCCCGTCGCTGCCCCGTGGCGTCTAATTAGAATCGAGGAACGTACCATAAACAAACAGACATTTTAATATTCGCGATAATTATCTCGCGGAAATAATAGCTTCCGGGAAAGGGTCGACTCTCTCGTTGCCTCGACGAGCGAAACAGAATAATCCGGTGGAATAACAAAAGAAACATATTTATTTTTATTTATTTTTTGTTTTTTTTTTAAGTTAATATCGTTGTTTCCCTGCACTGACACGTTTCACATGCAGGAGAGAATAAATTGCAGGTGAAAAGTTGCGCCTGGCAGAATGATTTCCATGAGAATGAAAAGCTTCGAACCGATGTTCTGATTTAAAAAAAACAAAAGAGAGAGGCGTCGCGATTTTTGTTGGGCGATCGTAGAAACGGGATTCGTCGACGATTCGACGCAAAAATTCGTTGATCTTTTGCTTAATGAGCTCGTATCGCTTCACACGTGTTGTAGTAGTTGAACGAATTATGAATCCTTTGGCTAGAACGAGCTACAATTTGATCGTTGATACACCTGTCGTTGAACAAAGTGCAATTCAGTGTTCAATCTGATTGCATTTGTGTCGTAAAAGAATATTATTGGAATGTAGAATTAAAAAACGTAATACAGTATTAGTTGCTGTAGAAGTATGAAAAGAGAAATTTCCTAAACTTTTGTTTGACTTTGATATTAAATTGACGAGCAGTTATGCAAATTTAAAACACCTGTTGTTGAACAAAGTGCAATTCAGTGTTCAATCTGATTGCATTTGTGTCGTGGAAGAATATTATAGAAATATAGAATTAAAAAACGTTATACAGTATTAGTTGCTGTAGAATTATGAAAAGAGAAATTTCCTAAACTTTTGTTTGACTTTGATATTAAATTGACGAGCAGTTATGCAAATTTAAAACACCTGTTGTTGAACAAAGTGCAATTCAGTGTTCAATCTGATTGCATTTGTGTCGTAAAAGAATATTATTGGAATGTAGAATTAAAAAACGTAATACAGTATTAGTTGCTGTAGAAGTATGAAAAGAGAAATTTCCTAAACTTTTGTTTGACTTTGATATTAAATTGACGAGCAGTTATGCAAATTTAAAACACCTGTTGTTGAACAAAGTGCAATTCAGTGTTCAATCTGATTGCATTTGTGTCGTGGAAGAATATTATAGAAATATAGAATTAAAAAACGTTATACAGTATTAGTTGCTGTAGAATTATGAAAAGAGAAATTTCCTAAACTTTTGTTTGACTTTGATATTAAATTGACGAGCAGTTATACAAATTTAAAACACCTGTTGTTGAACAAAGTGCAATTCAGTGTTCAATCTGATTGCTTTTGTGTCGTGGAAGAATATTATTGGAATGTAAAATTAAAAAACCAAACAACTCAACTCTGTCGTTCAAAGTTCAACACCTGAACAATTTCCCAATCGCAAACATCGTCAATCTCATAAAATGTGTTTAATTTTCCCGCGCTTTATTTTATTTCACAGTATTTTAAATCGCAATCATCGCAATTGCTTCTCTGAAGCTTGTACAGTATCAGTTTCCAACTTTGTCTCGTCAAACTTGATCAGTTACTCGACAAAGTCTTTCTCGCAGCTGAACCGAGATACAAAAAAAAAACAATGCGCTCAATCTCAGTCGGAAGTGGCGCAGCGTGAAAAGTTTCGCGGGGGCGCAAGCGGCCTGGAAAGTTGCCGGTATTTTTGGCGCTCTCGCCAGAAATTCTAGGGGAATTTCTGCTAGGGAAAAGTGAGAGGGGCCAAAAGGGGCGCGCGCGTTAATAATGAGGCTGTTACAAGCGCTTTCCAAGTTCCCGTCACCGGAAGTGGATCACCGACATCGGGTCCGCCAGAACGCGGATGGAACGCGCGAAACACACACACGCACGCACACGCACACACACACACACACACACACACACACACACACTCACTCACTCACTCACTCACTCACTCACTCACTCACTCACTCACTCACTCACTCACTCACTCACTCCCTCACACTCTCTCTCTCTCACACATTCACTCACTCACTCACTCTCTCTCTCACACACTCACTCACTCACTCACTCACTCCCTCACACACACTCACTTACCCACTCACTCACTCCCTCACACTCTCTCTCTCACACACACTCACTCACCCACTCACTCACTCCCTCACACTCTCTCTCTCACACACACTCACTCACTCACTCACTCATTCACTCACTCACTCACTCACTCACTCACTCACTCACACACACGAACGCACGCACACGCTCGCTCGCGATCATTTTAATTACGAGCCTCTCTCCTCGATTGCAGTTTATGCATCTTCTAATTCGACGCGGTTTCTCGGCTTCTCTTCTTCGTTTTCTCCTTTTTTTTTTGTTTTTTTTTGGGGGAGGATGGTTCGTTGTAGCTCGTTTCGACACGAGAGCGAACGCTTGTTTGTTCGTTTTTCGTTGCTGGCTACCTTTTATTTTTTCCCTTTTTTTTTTGGAAGCTAGCGCCGAGCGATTAACACTTTTAGAGACGGTGAGCTCGCGCGTGGACTGCTTGGACGAAATTTTTGGGGGAAACGGTGGAAATGTTGAGCGTTTCGCGGCTTGAACTGGGCTCTCACCCGTTTTTGCAAAGGTTCTCGGGTAAGTGGCGGGATGAATCGTAGGCGCATGACCGTGAATCGTTTCGGATGGTTGCTTATTTTAAGGGGCGCGTTCGAGAAACGAAAATGGGGATCGATTTGAGCAGGAGCAGCGAGTGACTGACGAAATACTAAGATTTTAATAGATTCATGAATGAAATATATTAATATTTGACGATTATTCATAAAATATATTAAATTCAGTGATATCTGTGTAAATGTTAAAAATTTTTTAGTCAATAAATTTATGAACGGATTAAATTTATGGACGATTATAAAATTTTTAATATTTTTATATGCGTATCAATAATTTCGACGATATTAGTACGAATATATAGTTCGATATTTATATAAATATTAAAAATTTTTTAGTCAACAAATTTATTGACGATTATAAAATGTTTAATACTTTTATATGCATATCAATAATTTCGACGATATTAGTACGAATATATAGTTCAATATCTATATAAATATTAAAAATTTTTTAGTCAACAGATTTATTAACGATTATAAAATGTTTAATATTTTTATATGCATATCAATAATTTCAACAAATTTATTGACGATTATAAAATGTTTAATATATATGCACATCAATAATTTCGACGATATATAGTTCAATATCTATATAAATATTAAAAACTTTTTAGTCATTTTCATCTCAGAAAATTAATCATTAATAGACAATTTTTCAGATTTAACCTGTGTTCTATTAATCCTAGTATTCTATACAACAAAAATCGTCAATATAATATGTTCGTCTGAGAGACGAATATTTATGAATAATGTATTTCCCATGCATGTTTATGAATCTAGGGTTAATAAATAAATAAATAAATGAATATATGTAAAATAGTTTAATAGTAATGTGTAAACAACTTTTCAACATAAAAACATCGACGTTCTCGCTCCTCTCACAATCATGCTCCTGCAAGTGTCTTAAAATGGAATTGCGGCTTAAATATAAAGAAACGTCAAAAATCTCCATTAATTCACTGCTATTATTATTCAAAGAAACGATACGACTTACTGAATCAGTATTTAAGAATTTTACTCTGTTGCACCTACACCTAAATCTCTTCAATAAATAAATTCTATCGAATCGACGTTCGGATAAATTTCGCAACGACCGCGTTCGATATTTCTGTGCTCTATCGATAATTATAAGTAGAGTTGTTGGTGTTGTTGCTCCCCCAACCACGAAGAGAGCCGTTGAAACAGAATTTTTTTTCGCGGAAAAAATTACGCAAGCCAGGATTTACTTTCGAATTTTTTCGTCGAAACTTCCCTTCCCCCGTGCAGCTGCCCGCCAGGCATCCTAATTATTTTGTTGGCCGCGTTGTATTAAAATTGTGAGTTGCGAGCTGACTGGTGGTTTATTAGAATTTACTGAAATTACCGCACCGTCTAATTCAGCAACTTAAACCGACCGACGGTTAATTTTCATCAAGCAAGGACGGGTTGAACGGGGAAGAAAAATGGACACGCCTTTCAAGTTGGTCCACACAAAAGCAGAAGTTAATGTTACGGTAATATCGCGAAAAGTTGAACGACCTTTTTTTTTACTCTCTTTCGTATCCCCGGGTAAACGGAATTTTTACGTGGGACGAAACAACGTTACACGTGTTGTAATTAGAATTGCGGCTGGTGTGCAGCGTCCTTGTTTAATTTTTGACGGACATTCTGTTAATTAATATTCACATTTTTGCCCACCCCTTCCCCCGCCCGGCCATTATTTCATCTTCAGCCAACCGTGCGCAGATACGTTTTTCAAAAGCAACGGCGAACCCGTTGCGCTTTCATTAACGATACGTTTTTGGTAATTAAAAAAAAAAAAAAAAAAAAAAAAACAGAAAGAGCAACTTTACACGGAAACTGAAAATTATTTCCGTATTCACGGAACGAACCAAAGAGCAATTTAATTACCTTGCAGATTGTTTTTCATAATGAGAAATCTAAAAAAAAAAAAATAAAAATTATACCGAGTGCTTTCGTTCGTGTGCTTCGTCAACGTTTAATTGGTTAATAATCGTTCGTAATTCTCATAAATTCCCTGGAAATTGAAAAGTCACAGAAATTTGAAAAATCGTAAAATCAATTCTTTAGTAGCGAACGTTAAAAAAAAAAATTGCCAAGCTCGAAAAACTGGATTTCCTACAAATGAACATAAATTTTCTATAAATTACCAAAAATCCTACAGTTAAAATAATTTCGATTTTCACAGATTATTATTTATAAGAAACCAAAGAAAAAAAAAGATTCTTTTATCGACTGATTATAAATAGACTGATTATAAAATCCTATTGTTAGGTTTTATGGGGTGAAGGAAAGGCTGCTGGAATAAACCACTAAACGATATATATATATTTTACTGTTTATTAATATTTAAATGATCTTAATTGATATAATTACATTCTAACGTCCGCGAGCTCTTTGCTGACTAACTTCGGTCACATATTTCTGGTAGAGAAAGGGAAAACAAAATAAAACAAAAACACCTTAATAACTATCGATATCGACGGCTATGATCGATACTCTATCACCTATGTAGTATCGTAATTAATTTTAGAGCATAAGATAAAGTAAGGTGTGAACAGCGGGATTTCAGACCTGCTTAGGGAAAACCCTTGGTAACGCTAGAGGCCCTCGGAAAAATGCCCAAATATGGTTATACTTGAGGAATTTTTCCGAGGTACGTGGTGGGAGAAAGGCCAAGGGTTGGCAACAGTTTTCGCTGGTCGAGTAGAGTTAAACCGGACGTTATACCGAATAGAGTTGAATTAGACGTGATACCGTGTAGAGAGTTGTTAATTAAGTAAATTAAGTAAAATTTGTACATAGCATTGTAATTATATTCCTATAATCGATAAATAAATATTATTATTATTGTAACGCTACACCTATTCTAAGGATTTTTATGCAAATTCATAATTTGACAAGGGGAACCAACACCAAACAAAATTTTAAGACCAAAGGGTCAGAAAGAAGAAGAAGAAAAATTAATTAATAAGAAGTAACAGTACGAATAAAATTTGCATTCCATTTAATCCCGATATTAAATCTTTTTTAAACCAAACCTCCCTGTATTTCCGTGCCGTACAAAAATTCGTGGTCCAGTAACGACTGGACGAAAAAATCCGCCATTAAGCAACAGCCAAATGGAGTGTGCCCGTCCACGACACTGTGAACGTTCACCGGAAGCCAGTGACCGACCGAAAGCATCCCTCTTGCGGCGCAGACGCTTAAATTTCCAGCTGAAATTTCCTGCAGCTCCGCTCGTTTTTACGTGGCATGATCGAGATGCGTGCCACTTGGCCGGGCTTCTTGCGAAGTCGGGTTTATGGTTAGAGTGCCTCGGCTGGAGGCACTCGAAGCTCACGCGGCGCTGGCCTCGAAAGGGGTGAGAGATGAGTGGCGACGGTACAAATTTTATAACACCGCGCGGGATCGTTGTCTGCGAGACGCGTTTCTCGATTTTTGTAAGCTCGAAACGTTTTTGTGCAACTTTACTTTTTTGTAATTCAACAAGAGGAAGGGGAAAATTAACGAAAAAGATTTTGTTTCTTAAAGTGCTCTGCACATGTTTAATTTTTGTAATTTAACAGGAAGAAGGAGAAGATTAACAGAAAATATTTTATTTCTCGATTCTGTACTCTTAAAGCATTCTATATGTGTTTAATTTTTGTAATTCCACAAAAGAAAGGGGAAAATTTACAGAAAATATTTTATTTCTCGTTTCTGTACTTTCGAAACATTCTGTACAACTTTACTTTTTTGAAATTCAACAAGAGGAAGGAGAACATTAATAGAAAATATTCTGTTTCCCTATTCTTTATTTTTGTAATTCAACAAGAGGAAGGGGAAAATTAACGAAAAAGATTTTGTTTCTCAAAGCATTCTGTACGTGTTTAATTTTTGTAATTCCACAAAAGAAAGGGGAAAATTAACAGAAAATATTTTATTTCTCGTTTCTGTACTCTCAAAGTATTCTGTACATGTTTAATTTTTGAAATTCAACCAATAATTTCAAGGTTGTTCGATCGTGTTTACTTCAGCTCGTTATTAATTAATAATTCGTAGGAGAAAAAGAGACGTTAAACGGTTGCGTCTGTCGATAATTTCAAAGTGACAAATTATTATACGCTATGAATTTGTTTGAACTTATAATGATGTTTAATAAACGATATTTTGCGTTTGGAAAATATTGAAACGTGTAACGTATGGTTTGAATCATTTTGTAATTTATACAACCGAGCCAATCTATATTGTTATTAACCATTAATTTGTTTTGAATTTATATAATATTGACCTACCCTGCTTCTGTTTATGATACGTCCAATGTTATTCGTTGACTAATATATTTACCATTTCTGTAATTTCGAAGCATCCCGAAGACAAATAACAATTACACGTGATTTTTAATTGAAATTTATGTACGTTCGTGCTATAGCCATAAACAAGACATCAACATGGAATTTGGGCAATATAATTTCAGGAATATGTATATATATTATATTCTATTTTTATCAAAACCTATTACTATAGGGACACAATTTTCTAACAAACAAAAAAACAAATTTTATTCATATTCTTATTTCTTATTAATTAATTTACTCATTATTACTACTATAGGAACACAATTTTCTAACAGAAGAAAAAACAAATTTTATTTATATTGTTATTTCTTATTAATTAATTTACTCATTATTACTACTATAGGGACACAATTTTCTAACAAAGAAAAAACAAATTTTATTTATATTTTTATTTCTTATTAATTAATTTACTCATTATTACTACTATAGGAACACAATTTTCTAACAGAAGAAAAAACAAATTTTATTTATATTGTTATTTCTTATTAATTAATTTATTCATTATTACTACTATAGGGACACAATTTTCTAACAAAAAAACAAGTGTTGTTTATACTGTTATTTCTTATTAATTAATTTACTCATTATAACTACTATAAGAAGACAATTTTCTAACAAAAAAAAAGACAAATTTTATTTATATTGTTATTTCTTATAAATTAATCTATTCATTATCTTTGACTCTTAAACTTCTGTCCGCTACTGTACGTCTACGTGTCGGAAAACCTTACAATTTACGAGCGCCGCACAAATTGCTGGCGATCTATAAGTTACAGCAGCACCTAGAGCAGAATTCGTGCAATCGGGAAAAGTGGTTCGCTGATGTTTCAGCGTTACAGGTAAACAATTAATTGCAATTAGCACCGGGAACGCCACGCATTAATAGGAAAACTGGGGACAAAGCCGAAGGGGAACTCGACCGACTAGTTTCCAAGTCTAACCGTGCCGTTGGTTTTCGACGAATTTGAATTCGTAATTGTTTCTTCCTAACTGTTCTGTACTCGAGTTCTCTAATCCGGGTGAACGCTCGACGCAGGTCAGCGGGAAAAAAGATTCTGCTTCGGGCGAAATTCCTAAAAAGGTAAAGACGAAAGTTCTTGCCGCGATTAAAATTGCTTCCAAACGGAAATTACAGTCGAAGGAATAATTAAAAATGAGCGGGGAATCGAAAATTGTGCGCGAACGAACACAAATACAGAACACCGATTAAAATACAAGGAAACAGAGAGTGTTCGGTGTGCACGAAAAAATTTAATTCATAAACATTTATTGTAATTTCATTGACCTATCTTAACAGTAAAATTAACTAAAAATCTTAAAACTATCTGAGAAAAAATTGGAAAAGTTGAAGTCAGCAAGTGAATTGTCTAGATTACAAATTCTATTAATTGATAAATATTTATTGCAAATTCATTGACTTATCTTAACAGTAAAACTAGCTAAAAATCTTAAAACTATCCGAGGAGAAATTGAAAAAGTTAAAGTCAGCAAGTGAATTGTCTAGATTATAAATTCTATTAATTCATAAATATTTATTGTAAATTCATTGACTTATCTTAACAGTAAAACTAATTAAAAATCTTAAAACTATCCGAGGAGAAATTGAAAAAGTTAAAGTCAGCAAGTGAATTGTCTAAATTACAAATTCTATTAATTCATAAATATTTATTGCAAATTCATTGACCTATCTTAACAGTAAAATTAACTAAAAATCTGAAAACTATCTGAGAAGAAATTAGAGAAATTGAATTCAGGAAGTGAATTGCCTAGATTACAAATTCTATTAATTCATAAATATTTATTGTAATTTCATTGACTTATCTTAACAGTAAAACTAATTAAAAATCTTAAATCTATCTGAGAAGAAATTGAAAAAGTTGATGTCAGTAAGTGAATTGTCTAGATTACAAATTCTATTTATTTTTTATTTAGCCACAAAAGAGCCTTGAAAACGAAATTCCCTGTAAAATGAAGCACAATTCCTTTTCTAAAAGACGTTCTTTCAAAATTACAACCGAAGGAACGATCGAAATTGATGGCAGAAACGAGAACGAAAAGATTTCGCCGGGATCTTCGTCGAAACCTGTGCATAATAAGTATTACAATACCACGGCAGAGCAATACGCGATCTCGGTGGCGTCCAATTAAACGTCAAGGATGCTCTGCAGCTCGAGTGTCCCCTTGAAAAGAAACAAATCTTGCGGAATTACGGACAAAAATTGTTTCGACAGGACAAAGAGATTCTATTGAGTGGCCGCGTTAACAAACGACGGCGAACGCTTTGAAGATAACGCCGATTATTATACGAATTCCGCTTCCGTTTCGGCGAGAGGGGACGAACGAGAATGGGGGAAGAAGAACGAGGAACAAAGACGAACTGAACGCGACCCGTGTTTCGCTGTCAAAGCGGAAAATGAGAAAGAGCAAAAAGCTTTCGTCGCTAACGAACGTACGCTCGCGTACGCCTTTCAAAGTAAATCATTAAACGCGTCTAGAGGGGGGGGGGGAGGGGAAGAGGCTATGCATTTTTACGCGAAACGAAGCTGCACTCGTTGTTGCACCGTCAAGTGGACGAGGTCACGCGAACAAAACGGGGAAACATCGCGAATTAACGGTATCGATGAAAGCGAAACAGAAAACAACGAATTTACGAATGATTTCTTCGTTTTTTTACATTATTTTTACGTAAACCACAATTTTTATCGTACGTACTTCGATCATTATCGATCATTGACAAGTAATCAATTTCAATTTCAATTAACATCAGCTTCTTTTTACCGTAAAAATAGCACAAGAAAATGTAAATACAGTTTTTTTGTTGAAAAGTAATACTAAAATACAAGTAAATGTTGCTTTAACTCGCAAAAAATTAAATAAACTATTAAGGGTGTTGTTGTAATAAATTACTGAAATTATAAATTTATAATAAATTCATGTAAGTTAATGAATTGTGGGGTATTATTGCGGAAAAATCGTTACGTGTGATTTTAACAGCGATCGAACGATTTTTAGTGACCGACCAAGGGTGGGGGTCGAAGGGTATATAAGGAGCGGCAGTTCTTACGGAGCCTCATTTCGCTTTCGATCTCCGAACGAGACACATCGATGATTCGATTCGATGATTTTTTGAAGGTCACCAGGTTGGTCGTGGGGGACCACTTGAGACCTTCATCTATTCAAAAATTAATTTTTTAAGGATTCATGGGGCAGACGAAGGTTGCTTCCCCCCCTCTCCTATTTCTTTATTCTCAAACGGTTTTTTCTTTCTCTACTGTTCTTCGTTGGGCTGTTTTCTCCAAATTTTTTCGTTCGACTGGTTTCTAAATTTTTCTTCGTTGGATCGCATCTTCCACTATTATCTTTCTCTATTACTCTATTCGTTGGGTTCTAATTCCAATTATTTTTTATTGTTTTTTTATTAACTAACTTGTATAAAATTTTTTCTTTTACTTTTAGATTGAATTATAGGTACATACAACGAAGAATGGTATTCTTGGAAGTGGAATCAAGACACCGAGGACAACGAGGGATGCGAACGATCTAGCTTTAAGTAGTTTTAACTAATATTAAGCAGCCTTCAAATAAATTGTAAGCGATCCCTACCTAATATAAAATAAAATGACTTCCCTTTCCCCCCTTCCCTTTAATTGATAGAATAATTAAATTTTCTTGCGTTTAGGCACAACGAAGAATGGTATTCTTGGAAGTGGAATCAAGACACCGAGGACAACGAGGGATGCGAGCGATCTAGTTTTAAGTAGTTTTAACTAATATTAAGTAGCCTTAAGATAAATTGTAAGCGATTCTTACTTAATATAAAATAAAATGACATCCCTTTCCTCCCTTCCCTTTAATCGATAGAATAATCAAATTTTCTCGCATTTAGACACAACTAAGGATAATATTCATCGAAGCGGAGTCAAGACACCGAGGACAACGAGGGATGCGAGCGATCTAGTTTTAAGTAGTTTTAACTAATATTAAGCAGCCTTCAGATAAATTGTAAGCGATCCCTACCTAATATAAAATAAAATGATTTTCCTTTCCTCCCTTCCCTTTAATCGATACAATAATCAAATTTTCTCGCGTTTAGACACAACTAAGGATAATATTCATCGAAGCGGAATCAAGACACACACCGAGGACAACGAGGGATGCGAACAATCTAATTTTAAGTAGTTTTAACTAATATTAAGTAGCCTTAAAATAAGTTGTAAGTGATCCCTACCTAATATAAAATAAAATGATTTCCCTTTCGTTCCCTCCATTCCCTTTAATCGATAGAATAATCAAATTTTCTCGCGTTTAGACACAACGAAGAATGGTATTCTCGGAAGTGGAATCAAGACACCGAGGACAACGAGGGATGCGAGCGATCTAATTTTAAGTAGTTTTAACTAATATTAGTTAGCCTTAAAATAGATTGTAAGCGATCCCTACCTAATATAAAATAAAATGACTTCCCTTTCCTTCCCTCCATTCCCTTTAACCGATAGAATAATCAAATGTTCTCGCGTTTTAGTTTAAATCCGAAATTCATTCTACATTTAATTTTTTTTTTTTTTATTATATTGTATTAGATATATCTTCGTTTTATAAATCGCAAAACGTAGAACGAATTTTGGATGGGTCTCTTGCGTGGTCACCTCCTCGTGGTGAGACCTGGGAAATTGTTGTCGTTTTTCAAAGATTACGCTTTGAAAAACGATATCAAGCTAAGAACTACGCTCTAGATTTAAGACGATAAAAACTCGGGAACTTCTAAGCTTCGACTTTACAGTTTAAAGAAATTATCTATAAAAGAATTCTCGACCACTTTTGTTTCTCGTTTCGTTCAACAACAGACGGACGCGTAACCAGGCGAAGCTTTGCATCTTGCGTAAGAAACGTCGACCCGTTGGAAACGTTTCCATTCCCGGCATCGCTTTATGTAATCGCCGTTTCGCTTTATCCGTCGGTGTAACGACGGAAATAGCGAGAAAAGGGAACCTACAAAATATCATCTTTCGTGATATAATTGTTAGACAAAATACATTTTATGAGAACGTTCTGCGATTAAATATCTACAAGATGTAATTTCATATCTCCCTTACAGCTTTATACAATTTTCGCAGTAAAATACAATTATTGTAATATCATTCTTTCTTCATCTTTTTTTTTTTTTATTTGAAAGAGTACATTACAATCCATTCTTAGCAAGAATTATGAGTATTACAATGTCGTGAGAATTAATTAGATTACTGCAATTAGGTTATGGCAATATCATTCGAAACAAATAAAAATATAAACTACATTTCCATCGTTTTCATTCATTTTATTCAGAAATATTGTTCATCTGTTCATTTTTATCATCATTATGACAGAACACTATTAATTGATTAGCATAGAATACAATTTTCATTTCCACTGTTATTTCTTGTTAATTAATTAATTTACGGTAGTGAACAAAAATTTAAAATATAATTTTATGATTTTTATTGTTCTGCATCCTATGATGGAACATGGAATACTAATTTTATTTATACTATTATTCCTCATTAATTAATTAATTTACAGTAGCAGACAAAAGTTTAAGATAACAGAAGAATGTAAAACATAATTATTTAATTCGTAAATGTTGTTCAACTACTCATTTTTATTATTATCATAGTAGGATACTATTTATCGATTAGTATAGAATACAAATTTTATTTACACTGTTATTCCTTATTAATTAATTTAACTATTTTCATTATCCCTTTGACATAATTTTATGGTTTGCAAATATTGTTTATCCATTTAATTTTATTCTTATTATGGTAGAATACTATTTATTGATTAGCATAGCATACTAATTTTATTTATACCTATTATTCCTCATTAATTATTTAATTTATTTTCATTAACCCTTTGAGAGGATAATGTAAAGCATAGTTTAATGGATTGCAAGTATTGTCTGTGTAATCCTTTTTATTCCCATTCTGGTAAAATGCTATTTATTGATCAGTATAGAACACGAATTTTGTTTATCCCACAATTTCTTATGAATATTAATTAATTTCTTTCGGTTCACTCTTTGCTCTTAAACTTTTGTCCACCACTGTAAATCATCGAAGCGAATAAAATTCAATCAAAATCCTTAAAAAAGTGAATTTACCGAAAACGGAAATTTTATTCATTTCCATCCCTACCAATTTCTGTTTATAATTAATTTACCACCTAGTTAAAGGTTCTATCGAGGGACATAATTTATTGGTCGCCTCGCAAATAAAAATGTCCTCGTTAAACGGTGAGGCAGGCGGATTAAAGCTACGAATGGAGCTCGCTGTAAATTAAAGGGAAAGCCTTTTCGTATCTTATAAACATTACCCTCGAAGGAGATACAGCGCGCCCACTAAAAACCGAAGCAGTGACAGAAATATACGATTATGGCATCCAGGATCACGATCCTCCCATCCGTATAATCCCCCTGCCTCTTCCGGTGAGCCCCTTTTTTGATTTACACGTTCGTCTGACGCCCGCGCGCATACACACTCACATTTATCGTAGAGGGACCACCAGAAACCGACGGGCAAGTCAAACGTCGAACTCGTAAAGCTTTTGTTTCTACGTGAACCTCGCTCATCTCGAAAAAATGAACCTGGCCCAGTCCAAGGTCACGAAATTTTTCACGATTCCTTAACCCTTTCACGTACAATGCTACGTTTTAAATTTAGGTAAATGTCTATATACGATGTAATAGGAAAGCACTGACCAATCCTAACACTAGATTACCGGATGTTGAGTATATACCTGTATTGCCTGAAACAAGTCAATTTGACTCAAACATGAAAATTAAAATTAAAAAAAAATAAAATAAAATTTTATTTTCAAGGAAAATGTATTCGAAGCAATTTTTACATGTACGTACTCTGTTTTTTAAAATACATTTTTCCACAGATCTTTTTATTACACTTAACACAAACGCCCTTTCTTCTATTTTTTTCACATGATACGTGAACTTGACAAAATCATAAGTGAATTAAATCAACTCACACAGACAATCTAGTGTGTTTTATTTTTCTATATTTACACAATTAGAAGACTAAAATGTAAACTTCCGAAAGACTTATTAGAACCATAATATATCATATATGTGTCACCAAGTTAATTGTTAGCTAATTACTATATAAATATTTCTAAATATTTTTTTAATAGACACAAATAAGAAAGGAGAATCTAAAAAGTAAAATTTTATTTCACAGTACTTTAAATTGCTATTATCATTGCTTCTCTGAAGCTTGTGCCATCAGTTTTCAACGTTTGTTTTGTCAACGTGGAGGATAGTTATGGGAATAAAATATCCTTCGACACGGCGAGCGACGTTAATTGTATTCGAATCGCCAACGGTCATTATTTTTCTCCCTTTGGTCTTAATGACTGAGTCCGCTTAATACGTAAATTAGGATCAGTTAACGCGTCGCGTGCGTTTCTGGCTTTTAATTCGACCCGATAAGATTCAGCGCCGCGAGTTTCCACGAAACTGCACTTCAAAAGCTGCTTAACTGACACTCGTAACCACCAGGTAACACCAGGTCCCGATTAAGAAGTGACAAGCCAGATAAACGCAACACGCAGGCACTCCAATCTCGTCCATCTATTTCGCTAACCCTTTCGCAAGTTGTCGTTGCAGCTTCGAGGAACGCGTGCTTATTGTGCTTTTTCATAAAAGTTGAAGACGACAGAACAACGTAAGACATAATTTTATGGTTCGTAAATATTGTTTATCCATTGATTTTTATCATCATTATGATGGAATACTATTTAATGAATAATATGGAATTCAAATTTTATTTATACTATTATTTCTTATTAATTAATTGATTTACAGTAGCGGACAAAAGTCTAAGACGACAGGAGAATGTAAAACATAATTTTATGGTTCGCAAATATTGTTTATCCATTGATTTTTATCATCATTATGATGGAATACTATTTAATGAATAATATAGAATTCAAATTTTATTTATACTATTATTTCTTATCAATTAATTAATTTATAGTAGCAGACAAAAGTTTAAAATTACAGAAGAATGTAAAACATAATTATATAATTCGTAAATATTGTTTATCCATTCATTTTTATTATTATCATAGTAGAATACTATTTATCGATTAGTATAGAATACAAATTTTATTTACACTATTATTTCTTATTAATTAATTTAAATATTTTCATTGACCCTTGGAAAATAATTTTATGATTCGTAAATATTGTTTATCCATTCATTTTTATTGTTATTATGGTAGAATACCATTTATTGATTATCATAGCATACCAATTTTATTTATACTGTTATTCCTTAATAATTTTTTTAACTATTTTCATTAACCCTTTGACATAATTTTATGGTTCGCAAATATTGTTTATCCATTCAATTTTATTGTTATTATGGCAGAATACTATTTATCGATTCGTATAAAATTCTAATTTTATTTATATTATTATTCCTTATTAATTAATTTATTTATTTTCATTAACCCTTTGAGAGGATAATGTAAAGCATAGTTTAATGGATTGCAAATATCGTCTGTGTAATCTTTTTCATTCCTATTCTGGTAAAATGCTATTTATGGATCAGTATAGAACACGAATTTTGTTTATCCCACAATTTCTTATGAATATTAATTAATTTCTTTCAGTTCACTCTTTGGTCTTAAACTTTTGTCCACCACTGTATTTCGTCATCGTAGCAAATGAAATTCAATCGTGATCCTTAAAAATGTACATTTACCCGCACGAATCCTTCCATAACGAAGGTTATAAAAGAAACGAGTCCTCCTTATACATTCTCGAGAAGATTATTTTCGCCAACGATCCTGCCTATCGCGAATCTGTACGCTCCACGAACGGTGTCAATGGTTCGAAGCTCGTGTCGCGTTCAAGAATGATTTCGAGCGTCGATCATTCTCGTGGCTGAAGCACGAAGGAGGCGAAAGTGGAACGAGGTCAGGGAATATTAACCCCGGCCGCGAAGAAGACGCGAAATTTAACGGGCGACTCGCAGCGAGACATTACCCTTATGTAGCACTGTTCAACCGAACGCTTTTCAGTCGTTGGCATCGTAAACCGACGTTTTACTGCACGCGTCGCTGGATCCAGCGGTAACTATGTGTACAGTCTTGGCCAAAAGCTTGGAATCGCTGTTCTGATGGCCGACGTATCAACCATTTTTTCCAGTTTGTGATTAATATGATTAATCGTTGATGGTATGGGAAAGTTTAGATTTTAATATGCAAATTTTAAAACGTGGAATATTTTTGATACAGAATTTAAATATCAGGTGTAGGAGTTGAGGATGAGATGTAAGAAATTTAGAAATTGAAGACTTAGGTATTAGAAATTTAGGAAATAAAGGTTTAGGTATGAGAAATTTAGAAATCGAAGACTTAGGTATTAGAAATTAAGTAAAAAAAAAGGTTCAAATATGAGAAATTTGGAAATTGAAAAGTTAGGTATTAGAAATTAAGGAAACAAAGATTTAAATATGAGAAGCTTAGAAATGAAAAACTTAGGTATTAGAAATTAAAGAAATAAAAGTTTAAATATGAGAAATTTAGAAATCGAAGACTTAGGTATTAGAAATGAAGGAAACAAAGATTTAGATATGAAAAATTTGGAAATTGAAAACTTAGGTATTAGAAATTTAAAAAATAAAGGTATAAATCTCCGAAGTTTAGAGACTGAAGACTTAAGTATTAAAAATTAAAGAAATAAAGGTTTAAATATAAGAAATTTGGAAATTGAAAAATTAGGTATTAGAAATGAAGGAAACAAAGATTTAGATATCAGAAGTTAAAAAATTAAAAACTTAGGTATTAGAAATTAAGGAAACAAAGGTTTGAATATGAGAAATTTAGAGAGCAACGGTTCAGATATAATAATTTAAAGGTTGAAGATATAGATATCAGAAATAAACAAACTCAAGATTTAAGTATAAAAAATTCAG
Organism: Tetrapedia diversipes; assembly: GCA_033822845.1. Classification (NCBI taxonomy): domain Eukaryota; kingdom Metazoa; phylum Arthropoda; class Insecta; order Hymenoptera; family Apidae; genus Tetrapedia; species Tetrapedia diversipes. The sequence goes on from JAOPTO010002263.1 coordinate 66,558, forward strand.
GAACCAAAGGTTCAAATACGAAAAATTTAAAAATAGAAGATTCAAATATAAGGAATTTAAATATTCAGAACTTAAAAGTAACGCAATCTGAAGAACTGAGGAATCAGAAACGGAAATACATTATATTTTTAGACCCCTTGGAATAGGGTAGCAACTCCAAGCTTTTGAACGGCAGTGTACGTGCATGCATTCGGAGCATCTAAACGCGTCTGTGTTGGTGGGCCATTCGACTTGCTTCAGCTTCGCCCGGGACTCATACATATTTAACTTCTTATGCAACGAATCATCCCCCCGGCATCAATTTTTCCGTAACGACTATCGAGGTACGGGTCGTCAGAACAGATTGAATTAAACGCCGTCTGGATCAATGTGTTACCGGGCCATTACGGAAAGGGTTGAAAGGCTGATCGAGGCACATTTCGAATATTTACGTAAAATTTGTGCGGGAACGATAATTGAACGAATCGATCTCTCAAGCTGTAGAAAAACCAATTCGGTCGTTTGTGAATCCGAAAGATTAAATTTTAGAAATTTTCATTTTACAGTAGATTCAAACGTTCTCGCTCAGACATATCTTCTCAAAGGTAAACATTCGATTTGATTGAAATGTAAATAATAAATTTAATAATCGAAATCACCAGATCTGGTATCACCGAAACGATAAAATATATTTTATCAGAAATAACCATTAAAACGTACAGTAACGGACAAAAGTTTAAGACCAGATGAATTTATGAACGAATTAATTATCACTAGAACTACGGACAATTAAAGTGTATTTATTTTCATGGAAAAAATCAAATTGAAAATTACAGGAAAAAATACCGAATACATGGGAAACAAATCTTCATTTATACCTTCTGCAGAAAATCATAATAAATTTTAGAAGCTTGACCACAGTGAACTTATAAGGTTGCTATAAATAATCTTCAACTGGTTATTTTGACTGGTTTGGTAGTTCTAGTGTTAATAAGAAATAGCAGGATAAATAAAATTCAGTATTCTATACTAATTAATAAATATTGTTCTACCATAATCACGATAGAAATAAGTACACGAACAATGTTTGCATATGGTCACCAAATTGTAACTAAAATTATTTTAAATAACAACTAGGTAATAACAAAACATATAATGAAAAATAAAGATAATATTGAAAAACGTGAGTATCACGAAGTAAACAATGCAAAAGTCAGAAAAAAAAACAAGAACCAAGATAACTCTGATTATCCCCCCGTTTAAAACTCACAGTTTTATTTGTTATTATAACAATCCAATTGAAGACTTCATTTCGCCACGCCAACTAATGAGTTCCCGCGATGAAGGGATACGTTAAAAAATTCAAATATTACTGATACAATTACCAGGAAGATTCGCAAGGGGATGCAAAACGGGGGACAGGGTCCAATTAAGGGGGTGTGTGTACGACGGTGTTTGCGAGCGCCACGAGGACATCGTTACAGACCCAAGATCACCATTATGCCACGACAGGGACGGCCCTAACGACGCGAGCCTTCGTGATTTATGGTCCGGCGAAAATGTCCCGTAGAAACGCCGCGGATTATGTATCCGACGACCAACTTTCCCGAGATACTTCCCAGGGCCAGATTAAGAGAATAATGGGGCTGCTTTTTGTCCCGTAACCTCAGACGAGATTAACTCACGGGACACCGTAATATGCAACTGCACGGGCAGACGATCCCCTCAGCGACCGCAGGATCGGTTGGCGTTGATAAACGCAGCTACTTAGGCGATCGATGAAGAAAAATGAGGAACCAGGTGATGCCGCGAGTATGAGAACAGTGATTCGGACTGACGATCCAAATCTGACGTGGCTTAACGTAAGATTGGGTGAGAACGTTAAGGTGAACACCATCTTTTCGTCTCCGTGAGAACTGATAAAAATTTAAGCATATCCCGATTCAATTTAAAGTAGTGGTTGATTTTAATGCATAATCCTATTCTTCGGAATATAGAAGAATCGCGTATTTCTCTTTCAACCTAATTAACTTCCATGTTTCGATTTAATCGTGTTCTTTATGTATTACAGATATGTAACTGAAACTAAATCTCACACAAATTAAGTCACAATACAATATTAACCCGAAACTAACTAGCAACTAGCTCAAATCTAGCTCGAACGTAGCTCGAACCTAATCTTCATCCGAACATAACCCAGACCCTGCCTACTACAAAAATCCCACAAACTAAACCCAACCGAACACAAAAATCTCTCAAACCTAACCCAAACCGGGCCTAACACAAAAATCCCTCAAACCTAACCCAAACCCAACTTGAACCCAACCTCCAATTAAAGGCCCTCAAACCTAACCCAAACCCTACTTACTACAAAAATCCCACAAACTTTACCCAAACCAAACCCAACATAAAAATCTCTCAAACCTAACCCAAACCCAACCAATCACAAAAATCCCTTAAACCTAACCTGAACCTAACTTACCTCAAACATACCCCAAACTCAACTTGAACCCAACCTGTCACAAAAAATCCTTCAAACCTAACCCTAAACCAACCTACCACAAAAATCCTTTAAACCTAACCCAAACCCTACTTACTACAAAAATCCCACAAACTTTACCCAAACCAAACCCAACATAAAAATCTCTCAAACCTAACCCAAACCCAACCAATCACAAAAATCCCTTAAACCTAACCTGAACCTAACTTACCTCAAACATACCCCAAACTCAACTTGAACCCAACCTGTCACAAAAAATCCTTCAAACCTAACCCTAAACCAACCTACCACAAAAATCCTTTAAACCTAACATGAACCTAACTTACCTCAAACATCCCCCAAACCCAACCTGAACCCAATCTCCAATTAAAAGCCCTCAAACCTAACCCAAACCCAACCAATCACAAAAATCCCTTAAACATAACCTAAACCTAACTTACCTCAAACATCCCCCAAACCCAACCTGAACCTAATCCAAACTTAACCTCCCATAAAAGTCCCCCAAAACACTGTTAACCTTCTTCAACGAGACCCTCCGTTCAACATCGATTACCGTCGCGCAAAAGTACTTCATAGATCAATTCAACAAAACCTAATCCAAACTTAACCTCCCATAAAAGTCCCTCAAAACATCTTTAACCTTCTTCAACGAGACCCTCCGTTCAATATCGATTACCGTCGCGCAGAAGTACTTCATAAATCGATTCAACAATAGCTCGTGCTAACAACCCTGACGAAGAACCCGGAACCGTTAATCTCCAGGGTTGTATATATTCGAGTTGAAATTCTCGTTACGGTCGATTAGCAGAGGAGATCGATCTCTGCTCGCGGGCGAGTTGATTTATCGTTGAAATCGTCAGATCAAAGGGCATGCATTCGTAGGCGTCGCGAGGGCTAGAAATTGGCGCCGCGATTGCCAATCGAGCGGAGATACACAAGGACGCGTTTACTCACCGGACACGGTCAGATGGACAGTTCTGATTAATGGGGGATGAGTACTGACTTGACACTCGTACATGCCGCTGTCTCGTTCGGTCGCCGAGCTCAAAACCAGCCGCCAGTCGTTCGGCTTCACGTAGTACAGCGAGAACCTGGCGTCGGTCGCGTACATGTCGGGGCCGATCGTGAGCAGATGAAGCTTGTCGCCTCGTCTCCTGGCCCAGGACACCTGGAACAAGCGGGATCAGAGGGGTGTTATTAAACAGAATGGACACAGTGTCTCGTGGAACGGTTAAACCCTTTGCGGACGAGTGTCGGATATATCCGACCAAGCATTTTTACCGTTGCGGACGAGTGTCGGATATATGTAGGAATGCGATCGAGCGGATGCGAGTTTGGGAAAGTCTGAAGAGTACTTGAGTTGGGCGATTGTCGTGCGAACGCAGAATGCTTGGGCTCGAATGTTTCTAAGGCGTGAAAGATGAGAACTTTGGAAAACAGCGTGACTGAGAAATTCTGGGTGGTCGTGACCGAATGCGTAGAGTGAGAAAGGTTAACAATTAGAATGAAAGGAAACGAGTGTTTGGAAGAATATATGACGGGGAAAATGCGAGCGCGAGGCAGAAAGCTTTTGACTAACGTAGCAGAAAGTATTGGACGGTGAAGACAGAAAGGTTTGGTTGTGAACGTAGAAAGAGTGTTAAAGTTGCTAAGTTGTAAAGTCGTTTAAGTTGTTTTTGTTAAATTGTTTTAAATATATTGTTATTAAGTTTTAATCGCTTCACTTTTATTTTTCACACCTGAATTCCATCTTCTGTTCTACATTTTATAGAACATTTCCTATATATATCCGTCCAACTCTCGCGCTGCGGCTGGCCTACGTTTGGCATCGTAAACGATAAGATACGCATGGATATCCTAGCCTAAGAAGTCAAGTTGTCTCTCAATGAAATTAGAGGCTTTTGATTTTGGTAGATCAATCGATTGAAAATTTTCGATATGCTGATCCCAAGCTTCGACTTCAGGAACAGCAGAAAGGCTTAACGGCCTTCTACATATTTTTCTACGGCGAAGTGAGACAGGAAGAAGTAAAGATTGTGTGTCGTATGCTCGAATCGGAAGGTAAAACATGGAAGGAGAGAGTCGGTGTATACTATTTTGCGGATGGGTGATTGCTTTGAACTATACCACACAAAGCAAGAATATAAAACGTCTCGTATGTAAACACGCATAAATTTGTTTGTTTATGATTTTGTTAGATTTTATGAAAAACTTATTTAAATAATGCTTCAAAAAGTAATAATATAGGAAATTCTACTTTACTTTAACACACTGCGGACCGCTAAGAAATCTGTAAAACATACGCCTGAGACCGCACGTTTTTCGGCAAACTTTCACGTTACTAAAATCATCGTAACATTTTTATGGATGAAGCTATGTTTGTCAAACAATTTTTTTTTATTTCAAAAGAAACACACCTTGACGGGTTTTATTAATGAAAAAACATAGCTTGTCGTATACTGAACAATAATTACGTTGTATAATCTGTGAGAAAAGAAAAACGCATCGATCACGAGTACACTCGTGGCCGGTCAGCAACGTTCGGTTTGCTAAACACGAGAAAACTCGTGAGTGGTCGTTAATGTGTTAAGACCGAAGGGTTAGCAAAAACGAATTAATTGATTTATAAAAAATAAACGAATTTTTTATTCTTTGTTTATCAATAAATAATACTCTATGCTTTAGTGTGGATAAAAAATTATGTGTAAACGATATTTTTTAATGGATATTATTAGAATGTTAATTATGTAGAAATTTAATGTCGAAGAATTTGATAATCTTTTATACGAATCGCAGACACAAGTATACCATTAAAAAATCAAAGGACTTCGTTAATAGTTTCACAATAACGAAACTCTACTGGTTTTCAAGGCTACGAGTAAATATTGAACGATCCTCTTCTACGTGTATTATCAAGAGCATTGTAAACGAGCAAGCACACCGTTTAGAAAATAAAGACCTCCTACAGAAAAAGCAGAAAACGAAAAATTGGTTTCGAGCTGGTGAAGAATCCAGCTCACGCTCGAACCGTTCGAAATCTGAATACGCGCGGGCTCGAGGAAGAGTCGGTGCGACAGCTGTCCGATAAAAACAGTCCAAGGATGACCCGGCCGACGGGGACAGCGACGTGTATCGACGTTCCCTCGAAGCGTGTATCAAACGAAAGAGCATTCCCGTGGGGCTGCGCGACAGCCATGAAGAGCCGGTATCAATCTCAAACACGGTTCCGAGTCATAGCAATGTAAATTTAATGTAAATCGGACGTCCCGTCCTCCTTATTCAAATTCAAATATCATCTCCCTTGCAGAGGATCCCTCTCACCCTTTCTCACTCTCTCTCTCTTTTTTTCACACTTACTCACTTATTCTCACTCACTCACTATCACTTTCGTTCCATCTTTCACACTCTCTCCCACTGTCTTTCACCCACTCACTCACTTCCTCTCACACTACTTTTATCACTCACTCACTTTCTCTCTCACTGTGTTCTCTCTCTCTCTCTCTGACACTCACTCACTTACTCACTCTCGTTTACTCTTACTCTCTCTCTCTCACAATTTTTATCACTCATTCACTCTCCCTTTTGCTCTCTCTTTCTCACTATTTTTATCACTTATTCACTCTCCCTTTCGCTCTCTCTCTCTCTGACACTCATTCACTCACTCACTCTCCCACCCACTATTTTTTTCACTCACTCACTCTCATTTATTCTCACTCTCCCTCCCACTATTTTTATCACTCACTCACTCTGCCTCTCACTCTCTCTCTCTCTCTGACACTCATTCACTCACTCTCACACTACTTTTATCACTCACTCACTCTCCCTCTTGCTTTCTATCTCTCTCTTTCTGACACTCACTCACTCACTCTCCCTCTCACTCTCACTTACTCTCACTCTCGCTCTATCTTTCACACTCTCTCCTACTGTCTTTCACTCACTCACTCACTTCCTCCCACACTACTTTTATCACTCACTCACTCTCTCCCTCAATGTGTTTCTTTTACTCTCTCTCTCACAATTTTTATCACTCATTTCACTCTCCCTTTCTCTCTCTCTCTCTTTGACACTCACTCACTCACTCACTCTCATTTATTCTCAATCTCCCTCTCACTATTTTTATCACTCACTCAATCCGCCTCTCTCTCTCTCTCTCTGACACTCATTCACTCACTCTCACACTACTTTTATCACTCACTTACTCTCCTTCTCTCCCCTCTCACCCCTCTCCCCCTGACACTCACTCACTCCCTCTCACTTACTCAAGCTCTCTCTCTCACCCTCTCTCTTTTCTCCCCCTCCTCTCCCTGTCTATTTCTCTCTACCCCCCTCTCTCTTCCACCCCCTCTGTTTCTTTCTCCAATTTTTCTCAGTTTCTCACTCCTCTCTCTCTCTCTCAATTTCTCCCTCCTCCTCCCTTCCTCCACCTCCCTCTCCCAGCTACCTGTCTACGATCTATTATAACTCGTTCAAAGATTAATCCATCGCAGCCGCGGGCCAGCTGCGATTATATCCGAGTGCTCCGTCCAGGCTACCAGGTTTAATACAGTGACGGCAGTCGGTGTTGCCGGAGTTCTGATACGAACGAGTTAAAGAATCGTTAGGCGCGGAGACGGGGCCGTGTTCCAAGTCGTCGGCGCCCGGGGGACACAAAGGACAGCTTGAACGGGCACCTCACCAGTCGTTTGTCATTATTATAAACGGCTCAGCAGTGAACAATTGCGTCTTAGGAAAGTTCCCGTTTTCAGGCCGAAATGCGTCACGCTTATACAGCGATTAACCGGGCCCGGCTGACGTTTAATCAAAAAGTATGCGGAACGAACGAAGAAAGTCGCGAAGGTTCGACCCTAGACGTGGTTCTCGGTGATGCTGAAATAATTTCATCCCCCCCAAAGAATATTTTTCTTTTGTTTCGCGAAGAAGGATTTGATTGGTACTTAAAAACGCGTGCTTGATAAATTGGGGGGTAGTTTGTAAAGAGCAGAATTAATAATTGGGTAAAACTGGAAGGGTTAGTTATAAATTGCAATGTCAATGTTTGGTAATATAATTGTAATTTGTTATAATAATTTGAATGGAAATTAATTATATGCCTGTGGGTTGCGATGGAAAGAAAGTCAATTAATCAGAGTAAATAATTTATTCGCCAAAATCAAACGGGTTCGTTGTAAATTGCAATACCGATATCTTGTCGACCCAATTACATTCCGTTTTAGTAATTGCAATCGAAGCTATTTATGTCACTATAATTGTGATCGTAAAAGAATCGTAAAAATAAATAATTTTTCCTTATTACCAAACTAATAATATTTTAATTAATATAAAACTAATATATTATTCGTCATAAATTGCAGTACTAATTTTTTGTTTATGCAATTAAAATTCGTTACGATAATTTCAATCGAAATTATTTAAATTTCTAGGATTTTTACGATAAAACGATTAATTGGAATAACGAAAATAATTGGAATTATAAAAAGTAAAATGTTACGCGACCTGCATAATACTTAGTTTTACATTATTCCGGGTTAATCATCGACGAAATTGTTAATTGAAATACGATGTTTTGTTCTGCGACGGTGCTCGGCCCGTTAAGTGAAAAGTTGGTTGAAAAGATCGACGTTCGCGGGCGAGGAAATATCGGGGGAGATATTGTCGTTGAAGCATTCGCGCGAAAGTTTCGCTGGAAATTCGAGGCTCGCCGTAGTTTTAGTAATAGGATTCCCCCGTTTCAGGTTTTCCCTCTAGAAGGCGCAACGCGACGTTAAACAAACATTTTTCGTGCTGCCTTCGCCAAGCCGGAAGTGATACAGGTTTATAATATAGTGCGGCAGCGATTAAATTAATACTCTACCAGAATAAACCATTAAAATAAAATAAAAAATATAGTTTTCAATATTACTGCATACACTAATTACTGCATAATTGCATCTGAGTTACCATTATTAATAATTATGTAAAACATAATTTCACGGTTCGCAAATATTGTTTATCCATTCATTTTTATTGTCATTAAGGTAGAACACTACTTATTGATTAACATAGATTACAAATTTTAGTTATTTATATTGAAATTTCTTATTAATTAATTTACTTATTTTCAATATTGTTCATCCATTCATTTTTATTGTCATTAAGGTAGAATACTATTTATTGATTAACAATAGAATACAAATTTTATTTATTTATATTGAAATTTCTTATTAATTCATTTATTTATTTTCAATATTGTTTATCCATTCATTTTTTTTTTGTCATTAAGGTAGAACACTACTTATTGATTAACATAGAATACCAATTTTATTTATTTATATTGAAACTTCTTATTAATTAATCTATTTATTTTCAATATTGTTTATCCATTCATTTTTATTGTCATTAAGGTAGAACACTACTTATTGATCAACATAGAATACAAATTTCATTTATTCATATTGTAATTTCTATTAATTAATTTATTTATTTTCAATATTGTTTATCCATTCATTTTTATTGTCGTTCAGGTAGAACACTATTTATTGATTAACAATAGAATACCAATTTCATTTATTTATATTGAAATTTCTTATTAATTAATTTACTTATTTTCAATATCGTTTTTCTATTCATTTCTATTGTCGTTCAGGTAGAATACTATTTATTGATTAACATAGAATACAAATTTTATTTATTACTGTCTTATTAATTAATTAATTAGTTTTCTTCGACCCCTTAATCTTAAACTTTTGTACGTAACCAATAATCAGTAGTAAAAAGTTAAATTACACAACGAGAATTATCCCAGCTTTCCAGGTTCCCTTCGTAAACGAATCCAAAAAACTATCGTTGCAAGATTGTTGTAATTGCGCCATAAAATGAGCCGAAGAACGCAATATTTGGAAAATCAGTCGTCATCAAATTCATGGGAGACAAAATTCAGCGATTCGTAACCACGCGAGCCGAATATCTCACACCTCAGCGAGAAACGGACAGAATTATGCACGTTTAAAGCAAGCAGCTGCTAGTTAATCAGTAGCGTTGCAACAGAATAATTAAACGCAAGATACTGCACGCATGGAACAGTGAAGCGAGGCGAAACAATAGTGAAACAACAAATCCGTTGCCGCGCAAAATCGATCTCGAAATCCTACGTGCAATTTCGAGCGTGTGGTCAAAAACTGAAATCTGAATATTTCATTCGCGCTTCGAATCGATTAAAGCAACACGAAGAGGTTTTCGGGGGAAGGGGATGAAGGGGGTGGAGGTGAAAAAAAAAGGGCAGCAATCAATAATGCATTCTCGAGTATCAATATTTATTTTCCGTATTGCAATATTCAACAACAATGCGATGAAAATGGCGGGGAAAAACAAATTCATCGCGACGGATGTCACGCGCGCGGCCAATCGTTCCTCGTTTTCATCGGTCCGCGAAAAATTGTTTTCCACTCGGCCTGGATCATGAATCTTTTCGCGCGACCGTGCGAATAACGTTACGCGATCATTTGAGTGACGAAAAAGCGTGGAAAACTTGGTCACGGTGGTACACCACGGGGGAATTTTCAACGGTGGTTTATTTTCTGGGGTACAGTAGCGGACAAAAGTTTGCGACTGAAGGGTCGAAGAAAATTAATTATTTAATTAATGAGAGATTACAGGATAAACAAAATTTTTA
>JAOPTO010002263.1:77365-93687 GCA_033822845.1 Tetrapedia diversipes
ATAATATGATAAATGTAAACCAAGGGATATCTCGCCTCGTCTGACCGATGATTGACCTATACTACTTAATCTATCCTACATCGTTCACTACGACTACTTAGAAAAGTCAATCACTCTAAATTATTATTACCATTTGAAAATGTAACATTACAAAGCTGTTTCACAACATTAAAAAATTAAATGAACAATATAAAAATTCCTAAGTTACAAAAACTTTATTTTTTACCCTCTTCCCTTTATAATAATCTAAGGAATTAATCCAAAAACGATCAAAGAACAGCACCTATCCCCCCCCCCGCCCTTTCTATTCTAATTATATTCTATTTTAATTCTAATCCTATTCTAATTCAACCATTCATCAGCAAGACTTTTTCCCTAGAAAAAAAAAAAGGGAAAAAGAATCACGTTCTACAGAGTGCAACACTTTTCTGAGACAGTAAACCGCGCATCCTTGTCTGATGCGATCCCTCGAAAACGATCCCCTCGTAAATTAGCCGGGGAACAGAGCGCGGGACAACAGATCAACGACACCAATGAGACAGAGGCGCTCGTTGAACACAGGAATCGCCGCGTGAAGGGAAAAAGGATCGTTGACGTTAGGCGCGAACGACGCGAACGGAAGAAAGAACGGGAAACAAGGAGAGGGCGAAGCACGTAGCGCTGCAACTCCCGATAACAAGGCGTAATAATGTTTGCCTGTCGCTGCGTTGTCCGAGATAAATCGTCGTCCGTCGAATCAGCAGTTTAAAATGCGAAATCGACGAGAAGCTGAACGTACAGTAGCGGGCAAAAGTCTTTAAGACGAGAGGGAAATGTGAAACATAATTTTATGGCTCGCAATTTATTGTTTGTTATTCATTTTTATCGTCATTATGATAGAATACTATTTATTGATTAACATAGAATACAAATTTTATTCATACTATTATTTCTTATTAATTAATTTACTGTTTCTTCTTTTTTTACCCTTTGGCTCTAAACTTTTGACCGCTACTGTACATTAACTTTTATTGTTATTATAATAGAGCAGTATTTATTGATTAACATAAAATACAAATTTTATTCATACTGTTATTTTTTGTTAATGGATTTACTTCTTTTCTTTGACCCTTTGACCCTAAACTTTTGACCGCTACTGTACATTAATTTTTATCATTATTATAATAGAGCAGTATTTATTGATTAGCATAGAATACAAATTTTACTTATACTGTTAATTCTTATTAATTAATTTACTTTTTCTTTTTCTTTTACCCTTTGGCCCTAAACTTTTGACCGCTACTGTACATTAATTTTTGTTGTTATTATAATAGAACAGTATTTATTGATTCACATAAAATACAAATTTTATTTATACTGTTATTTTTTGTTAATGGATTTACTTCTTTTCTTTGACCCTTTGGCCGTAAACTTTTGACCGCTACTGTACATTAACTTTTATTGTTATTATAATAGAGCAGTATTTATTGATTAGCATGGAATACAAATTTTATTAATACTATTATTCCATATTAATTAATTTATTTATTTTCTTCGATTCTTTGGTCTTAAACTTTTGTCCGCTACTGTACATACATCTACACCTCTGTACAAAAGTTGTCGGTGACGCTCGTTACGTTTATAATGAAGCTGAAAAGAGGGAATGGTGCTTCGTTTGACGATGGATCGAATGACACCCGCGATACGTGTGGTACGTGACTGCAAGGCAACTGCAAGATAGCTTCATAAATTCTGTATTCTTCGATTTTGCCCAATAATAGTGTTAAACACACGTAGACGACAGATGTGTGAAGTATGTTGATGTGATACTCTATAGTCATCATAATTCTGCTCTATACAACCCCCCTTCCAAATATTCTTTTCCAATTCCGTTCATTCGCAAATTTCTTACATTCACTTTTGACGCCCTTCAAGAAAAGAACACGATGCTACAGTTTACAAAATTTGTAGCTTACATCAAATCGTCGATTCGATTGAACAATAAAACGTTCTAAAGGGATGCTGTACGACTTTCAAAAGGTACTGTACGTACTCGCTCGCTCGGTCAACCGGGCAACGATCCTCTAAGAAGGATACAGATCCGATAAAAAGCGAGTAGAACTGGAGCAAAATCGATCGTCGTCCAGGCCACGGTTATAAACCGGGACGTGGCCTGTCTCTGGAAATGAGTAGTACCCTCACGTTCGCCAACCGAGCCGAGAGAGGAAAAAAAAACACAGAAGAGCCTATCGATCGTCCACGCATGGGGTACTGTTTCACAGCGGAGATGTATCTCGCGAAACACTGACTTCAAGCGATTCGAAGAGCTTTAAAAATCGAATCCCATACGGCATTTCGCCTGATTTTGTACAGGGTGTAAAAATAAATAAATGTCACGATCATGATTTGTAAGAGCGTAAAAATAATGTAACCATTTCTACCAAATGAACAAATAATTTTATTAAAATAGATATTTTCATAACTTCTGAAATACTAATTTTTCAGTTCGAAATTAATTTTTATTCTTTTGAATTTCTTTTAACGTTGTTCAAAGTGGAGTTTTGTACAGGGTGTAAAAATAAATAAATGTCACGACCATGATTTGTAAGAGTGTAAAACAATGTAACCATATAAACCATTTTTACCGAATGAACAAATAATTTCATCAAAATAGATATTTTCATAACTTCTGAAATTGTTAATTTTTTAGTTCGAAATTAATTTTTATTTTTCTGAATTTCTTTTAACGTCGTTCAGCGTGTAGTTTTGTACAGGGTGTAAAAATAAATAAATGTCACGACCATCATTTGTAAGAGTGTAAAACAATGTAACCATTTTTACTGAATGAACAAATAATTTCATTAAAATAGATATTTTCATAACTTCTGAAATGCTAATTTTTCAGTTTGAAATTAATTTTTACTCTTCTGAATTTCTCTTAACGTCGTTCAACGTGTACAAAGGTGCAGCTGAAAACGACTGACAATAAATTCTGCGGGATGATCGACCCATCGAACGCCGTTCGGGAAAGTTTAATTAGCTCCTGGCTCTTATTGACGAACTACAAGGAAACTTCGTTCTTAGCAAGGGAGCAGTGGTGGCCCGACTACGACAATGGTGTTCTGAAAGGAACACGATCACGCCTGGCACAGGTACGTAGAGAAAACGGAGAAGACAATCAATGGAAAGGACGCCCTATTGCATCAAGAAACGAGTAAATAATAAAAACAAATTTTGTTTGTTATGCTATTTCTTATAAATGAATTAATTTATTCTCATTAACTCTTTGGTCTTAAACTTTTGTCCGCTACTGTATAATTACTTCACACATACAATCTCAATTTAAGCTAGTAAATTAAGCTATGAAAATTCTCGTTTCCAATTAAAGAAATATATAAATCAGAATACAAATTTTATTTATACTATTATTCCTTATTAATTAATTCATTTATTTTCTTCGATTCTTTAGTCTTAAACTTTTGTCTGCTGTTGTACATTTATTTCACATATACAAACTCAATCAAAGTAGTTTTGCCGAAGATTCCCATTTCCAATTAAAGAAATATATAAATAAAAATACAAATTTTATTTATACTATTATTCCTTATTAATTAATTCATTTATTTTCTTCGATTCTTTGGTCTAAACTTTTGTCTGCTATTGTACATTTATTTCACATAAACAAACTAAATCAAAGTAGTTTTACCGAAAATTCTCATTTCCAATTAAATAAATATATATATCAGAATACAAATTTTATTTATACTATTATTCCTTATTAATCAATTCATTTATTTTCTTCGATTCTTTGGTCTAAACTTTTGTCTGCTATTGTACATTTATTTCACATAAACAAACTAAATCAAAGTAGTTTTACCGAAAATTCTCATTTCCAATTAAATAAATATATATATCAGAATACAAATTTTATTTCTTATTAATTAATTTATTTATTTTCTTTAACCCTTTGGTCTTAACCTTTTGTCCACTACTGTGTCTCATTCTCTAACAAACTCAGTCTCGAATACACAGTTCACTAGCGTTTTATATACGTTTGTAGCGACGCCAAAAAAAAAAAAAAAAAAGAAAAATTGGTGTTACCCTGAAATAGACTTCCAATAATGAACCGTGACGCTCAAGGGGGTTAACGCGATTCCCATGCAACAAACGTGTTTAATTGGTGGATTCGCGACAGCAGCCTCGTATTCCGTGCGAAGCATCCCCGGTTTCCTTGTGCACGACTCGTCGAAATAATTAATGCGCGCGCGGACGCACAATTACGAAAGCGTAAGCTCAAGATGCATGCGGTCGTCTGCGAGGCGCGGTCGTGTATGCATATCGGCGCGTGCAGCTGCACCCTGCCGCCTGCCATAAGCTGTAACCCGGTATTCCGCGCGCGAATATAATAGCCGAGCCCCGTTATCTCTCGCTTAATAATTTAATCTATCGCCAGCCCCCCGAACGAGACGAACGAGGGACCTTAGCGGGCGGCGTGCAGGAATATCGATTTGCTCGTTAATGAAGCTTCTTATTAAAAAATACCGTGCATTTTTAATACTGCTCTCCTTTATTCTTTTCCTGGTTTCGCGAAAGACAACGCTTTCTGGATCGTATTCTAAATTTCGGGTAGCTTGGTTAATATTAAATATGATTCACGTATTTGTTGATGAATATGTTCGTCGTGCCTTTTTAATTCTCTACTACTTATACTGAAGGAAGACTATTAAACAACTCTTTCTGAACTGTATTCTAAATTTAGGGTAGCTTGGTTAATATTTGATGTGATTTATGTATTTCTTGATGAAGCTTCGCGTTAAACAGACTTCGTCGGGCTTTTTTAATTCTCTACTACTTGTACTGACGGAAGACTATTAAACAACTCTTTCTGAACTGTATTCTAAATTTAGGGTAGCTTGGTTAATATTTGATGTGATTTATGTATTTCTTGATGAAGCTTCGCGTTAAACAGACTTCGTCGTGCCTTTTTAATTCTCTACTACTTATACTGAAGGAAGACTATTAAACAACTCTTTCTGAGCTGTATTCCAAAATCTGGATAACTTGGTTGATGTTCAATGTGATTTACGTATTTGTTACTCAAACTTCACGTTACGAAGGCTCTGTCGTACCTTTTTAATTCTCTACTACTTATATCGACGGAAAACTATTATACAATGGCTTTTGAGCTGTATTCTAAATTTAGGGTAGCTCGGTTAATGTTTGATATGACTTAGACATTTGTTACTGAAGCTTCACATCAAGAAGGCTCTGTCGTGCCTTTTTAATTCTTTACTACTTATACTGACGAAAGACTATTAAACAACTCTTTCTGAGCTGTATTCTAAATTTAGGGTAGCTTGGTTAATATTTGATATGATTTACGTATTTTTTTAATGAAACTTCACGTTAAACAGACTTCGTCGTACTTTTTTAATTCTCTACTACTTTTTCTAGTAGAAGACCATTAAATAATCCTCCCCAAGTTGTGTTCTCGATTTAGGGTACATTACGTGCCATTTCATACTATATTAAAATTGTCATTACATTTATTACCTCACATTTTATCGTACGTTTAATTTTGTATTCTACGATACGTAGTATGCGTGTATTATCTATGTACTAGGGTCTGTTATAGCGGTGTCGAACGATCATGTTATTGGTCAACTGATCTGTACGGAACACAGCAAGGTATTGGGGGAACATGAGCGGATATTGATGAACGAAATTTCGATGCTGACATTAAGTATAGAAGGAATCAGCTTTGGGGATAAGTTACCAGATAATTCGAAAATCGAGCCGATCCAAAATTGAATACGCATTGAACTTGTAAAAGCTTTTAAATTTGTATTCAAAATTAGATCATCAAAAAATTGGTAATAAACATCATTCTACCATAATGGCATTAAAAATAAATATTTGCGAACCATAAAATTGTTTTACATTGTCTTAAACTTTTGTCCAATACTGTAAATAAATTAATTAATAAGAAATAGCAGTATAAATAAAACTCGTATCCTATGCTAATCAATAAATATTGCTCTACCCTAATGACGATAAAAATAATTATATGAACAATATTTGCATACTATAAAATTATGTTTTACGCTGTCCTGTCGTTTTAAATTTTTGTCCGCTACTGTATATCGCGAGAGTTAAAGTTATCAGATAAAAATATTTTTCGAAACAATCCGAAGTACTCGTTTTCATCGTCCTGGGAACAACGCAGAACTTTTGAAGTTCTTTTTCAGAAGACGGGGACCATCGTTGAAATTCTTGCGAGCGGTGACCAGCGGCAAGTTCGCGAAAAAGAGAAAATATCGCAGTTATTGCAGGATTCTTGACTTCCGTCGTAATTTCTATTTATCTCGAAGGGGTTGAGAGGGGTCCCTTTTCCTGTTCGAGAGCAAGATTTACGGCAGAAGTTTCGGTCTAATGCCGTTAGTGTTTTGGTCCCACGGCTAAGATCAGCACGTAATATTCGCAGTTATAAACTTAACATCTGATAGGGTTTATGGTGATTATAAAGCGGTAACCGTTGTCTCTCAGAGCATGGTATTAACCCCCGAAATGATCCGTTTCGATAGCGATCGTTCTCCAGGAACTTCGTGCACTCTATCTTGTGCTTGTACAGTAGCGGACAAAAGTTTCAGATGACAGGACAATGTAAAACATAATTTTATGGTTCGCAAGTATTATTCATATACTTATTTTTATCGTTTTTATGGTAAAACACTATTTATTGATTAGAATAAAATACAAATTTTATTTATACTGTTATTTCTTATTAATTTATTTATATACAATAACGGACAAAAGCTTAAGACGACAAGACAGCGTAAAATATAATTTTATAGTATGCAAGTATTGTTCATATAATTTATTTTTATCGTCATTAGGGTAGAGCACTATTTATTGATTAGCATAGAATACAAATTTTATTTACACTGTTATTTCTTATTAATTTATTTATATACAATAACGGACAAAAGCTTAAGACGGCAAGACAGCGTAAAATATAATTTTATAGTATGCAAATATTGTTCATATAATTATTTTTGTCCTCATTAGGGTAGAACACTATTTATTGATTAGCATAGAATATAAATTTTATTTATACTGTTATTTCTTATTAATTAATTTATTTATTCTCTTTGTCCCTTTGGTCTTAAACTTTTGTTCGCTACTGTAACTAACACTTTCACGCGAATAACAATAAAAATGCACGGAACTCTTCGTAAACAAGTCGAAAAATTTCGAAACGTTATTTCAAGCAAATAACGCCATGGAGATGGAGAAGATACAGCTGTTGCACGAATTAATATGATCACGCGTTTTATTTTATTCTATTGAAAAAACATTCGACGGATCATAAAATCAGATTTACATAAAAATACAATGCTCGCGTTGACTTTGAAAACACATAAATATATTCCACTTCGAAATTGATGGATTTTTCAACAACAACGTGGAAATTGAAATATAAAAATCTACAAACTCCACGTTTTAGTTTGCTTGATTGTAAATAAAGCGCTTAGTCGTAACCCTTTAACAAAGAATCCATTCTTCTTTAACGAGAACAAATTGTCAAACAACAATTTGTTAGCGGCATACAAAAGCCTGCAACAGTGTTTTCTTACTTTTGCAGTGTTCGTTTGGCGGACGGGAATAAAACCGTTTTGTGTACCATTACAAGCGAATACGGTAGATTCAGATTTTTTTTAAAAGAGGTAGATATTTATTCATTACTAACTAGAAGGTAGAACTTACAGATATTACAATGCGAGTTGGACTCTGAGTTTCTCCCTCTCCCTTTCCCTCTCCTTCTCCCTCTCCCTTTCCCTCTCCCTCTCCATTCCCTCTCTCCCCCTCTCCCTAATCCTCTCCCCCCTCTCAACCCATTCTCACTCCCTCTCTCTCTCCCTATTCACTCCCCCTTCCTATACACTCCCTCTGTCCTCCTCTTACCCATTCTCTTTCTCACTCCCTCTTCCTCTTCATTCCCTCTCCCTCTCCCTCTCCCTCTCCCTCTCCCTCTCTCACCCTCTCCCTCTCCCTCTCCATCCCCTGTCTCACCCCCTCTTACCACATTCTCTTTCTCTCTCCCTCTTCCTCTCCACTTTATCTCCCTCTCCCTTTCCCTCTCCTTCTCCCTCTCCCTTTCCCTCTCCCTCTCCATTCCCTCTCTCCCCCTCTCCCTAATCCTCTCCCCCCTCTCAACCCATTCTCACTCCCTCTCTCTCTCCCTATTCACTCCCCCTTCCTATACACTCCCCCTCGCCCCATCTTTCCCCACTCTCTTTCCCACTCCCTCTCCCTCTCCCTCTCCCTCTCCCTCCTCTCTCCTCTCTCCAACCCCTCTCTCTAACTGTCTTTCTCTCTCTCTTTCTCCCTTCCTCTCTCTCTCATTCTCTCTCTCTCCCTCTCTCCCTTTCTCAGCCACTTTCGATTAAGTGACAAAACCCACCAAAAAAAGGAATAGTGTCCCCTTTCGATAAATGTGCCTCATCGGTCCAGAGTAGCATAAATTTATTTAACATATTCATATATATTTATAAATATGTAGGAATGCGATTGAGCGGATACGATTCTGAGAAAGTGTAAAGAATGATTGAGTCGAGTGACACACGCTTCACCCTTTAAACCAATCCTCCTTGATACAGTCCGTTCGCGAATAAAATAAAATCCTACATATATTACTATCAATACTAAACAAAGCTAACGTTTCAACACAGTCTCGTCGATTCACGCAAGGATTACACAAACACAGCCGAAAGTAATGAACGAGATAATTTATTCCACCAAGGATTCCACCAAGTCCTCGAAGTTTTGCTCTGGCCAACGTGTATCGCAGCTGTCTATCTCGAGGACGGTATAATTTGGCCATAAGCTATTCCGACCCCCCCGTCAAGGCACACCCTGTAAATTGTTTAACTTTACACCATCTCCAAGCCTGCCCGGTCGGTTCCAGACACCATCTCGTATTACGCCGCGTCATCAAATTTTTCCAACGACGAAACCGACACGCTGGAAAAAAAAAATGGTTCGTCCGCCACGTTTTCACGGTGATAACGAGTGTCATTCCATTAGACAGGAACGCTACAGACGTTTCGACGACGCGTTGAAGTGTCGCGACGAGAGATTTAAGCGACGATAAGAAGGTATCGTTGGGGTCAAAAGCAGGACGTGGGTGTTTTAGTAATTTTAGTAATTTTTCAAAGAAGGGCTTGAAACACGTTTTTCTCTGCGCTTTGGCTAGGGCCGAGATTAAGGTCTGAGATTTTTAGCGACATTTTAAAATCATTTTCAACCCTTTACGCTTTGAAGAGCGCGTAGAAATAAATTGAAACGTTTCCCTGTGGAGAGTAGTAAAAAAGAATTTAATTGAGGTAGGTGGTATTAAAATTTATTTAATAATAGTGAAATCTATGAATTATGATTATTTAACCGTTTGCAAAACTAAATTCTTCGTTAAACAATTCGAAAGTTAGCAAAATTAAAAGATCGTTCGAGTGTTGCGAAACAGCCTTTGAGCGTGAAAGGGTTAAAGGAAGCGAGTTGAGTAATTTTTTTTTGAAATTAGAATATATTAGAAATTTATTTGATTCGCAGTAATAATTTTGGAATAATTTTGGACAGCAGGAGTTCACAATTGTAAAGGTTCTGGTTACCCATTATTTAACGTTGACCCGTTATTATGACTGCCATCAATTTAATAATGAAATGCAAGAGCTCCTGACGACATGCAATCAATACTTATCGCAATAACAATTACAATCACTCGTAAAATCGGTGGACATCGAGAGTGTTATTAAAATTGCACTTCAAGTGAAATGTTGCTACATCAAATGAATTGTTCCTGCACAAATTCATGAATCACGAGCAAATTATTGTAATTATTATTACATTATTCGATGTCATTATATTTGCAGTTTATTATTCGAATAATTTACTGTGCACAGTTTCATAGACCGGTTTCCACAAAATTCGTAAAAATTGGTGAAGAATGGTAAAAATAGAAGGTAAAGGAAATTTATTTAATTTAACGTTTTCATTACTGATTAATAATGGAGCAGCGTTCCTGAAAATATTTTAAATTTCATTCAACGGAAACAAAATTGAATTGAATGACAAATGTAAAACAGGCATTGTTATTTATAATAACACACTTTATTAACAATACCTTCCGAGACACCTCAATGTTTCAAAATCGACCGAATGCAGTTTCAAAGGGATTTTAAATCCTCCCACTGTGTTCGATGGAAACATTTTATCTTTACAGATACAGTGAAAGGCTTTGGAGCGGAAGAGGGAAGATAACCTCTGCATAATGAGCCTATAAAGTTGTAATCAAGCCACGGGACCAGGTAATAGTTTGGATGCGGACCGCCTTGAGGTACTGCCGTCACGGCGAAGTCTCAAGGAGATTAGGCGGAGCCACGAGGACCCGCGATAATCGCGATGTCGTGTCCTGAAATACACTTCCATCTTGACTTCGAGGTATTTGCGACCACCAGAGAGCACGGTCGCCTGACAATGCTATGCAATTAGCGTGATTACATCGAATCAACATCGACAATGTGTACCCGCAGGCCATGAAGCGGTACACGGGTAACCTCTTCGGTGTTTGGTAATTTTGTCTGACGAGCACGCAACACGCAATCGAACCTCAGAAACGGAAACTTCATGTTTCCACAAAAATAAACTACCCCTCTTAATTTTCTGTGAGATTAAGAAACCTTTCACTCGCGTTTCTCAACCAGATACACAGTAGAACCTTGATTATGGAAATCAATGAGGAGATAAACGTTGATAGGATTTAGGGATAATAGAAAAATTACGTTTTCTTATGTTAAATTTCATTCATTTGTCCGGGTGAAGTTCTATCTAGGTTCTGGCTAGGATCTGGGTAGGTTCTTATTAAGTTCTGTTTCGTTTATGGTTAGGTTCAGATTAGGTTCTGACTAGATTCTGGTTGGTATCTGATTAGGTTCTGGCTAGGGTCTGGGTAGGTTCTGATTAGGTTCTATTTCGTTTATGGATAGGTTCAGATTAGGTACTAGCTAGATTCTGGTTGGCATCTGGTTAGGTTCTGGCTAGGATCTGGGTAGGTTTTGATTAGGTTCTGTTTCGTTTCTGATTAGGTTCAGGTTAGGTTCTGTTTCGTTTCTGATTAGTTTCAGGTTAGGTTCTGGCTAAATTCTGGTTGGTATCTGATTAGGTTCTGGCTAGGATGTGGGTAGGTTCTGATTAGGTTCTGGCTAAGTTGTGATTGGTATCTGGTTAGGTTCTGGCTAGGATCTGGGTAGGTTCTGATTAGGTTCTGTTTCGTTTCTGATTAGGTTCAGGTTAGGTTCTGTTTCGTTTCTGATTAGTTTCAGGTTAGGTTCTGGCTAAATTCTGGTTGGTATCTGATTAGGTTCTGGCTAGGATCTGGGTTGGTTCTGATTAGGTTCTGTTTCGTTTCTAGTTAGATTCAGATTAGGTTCTGACTAAGTTGTGATTGGTATCTGGTTAGGTTCTGGCTAGGATCTTGGTAGGTTCTGATTAGGTTCTGTTTCGTTTCTGATTAGGTTCAGGTTAGGTTCTGTTTCGTTTCTGATTAGTTTCAGGTTAGGTTCTGGCTAAATTCTGGTTGGTATCTAATTAGGTTCTAGCTAGGATCTGGGTAGGTTTTAATTAAGTTCTGTTTCGTTTCTGGTTAGGTTCAGATTAGGTTCTGGCTAAATTCTGATTGGTATCTGGTTAGGTTCTGGCTAGGTTCGAATTACAACTAAATATAAAAATACTTAAATGAGTTTAACAATTTATTGAAATATTCTCATACTCTGCATTCTACCACAGTTAAACTTCATCCCTTCTGTGAGAGGTCATGTGGAAAAAGGAAACTTATACAACGAAAAATTGAACTATATATTTATTAATTAAGATCGGTGATCTATATGACTAGCGCACAATACAAATAGCGATGGACTAACTAAATGCGGCGACAGCGCAAACATTTTATACCTGGCTACCCCCTAAACCATTTCTGTATGGAGAGTTTTTAGGTAGAAATAAATTTCCTATACTTCAACACCTTCTAAAATCGAATTCCCATTAGATTCTACGATATTCCATTGGGATCGTAAAATTTCCAACCACGATATTCGAATGAACGAGGTTCTGTTGTAACACGAAGCTAGAATTTCTGTTTCATACCGATCCGCGCGAACCAGAGATTAATTTATTTCCACGGCCCCTTTGGTCCCGAAGTTTCATCCGCGGCGCCGATGGCGCGTTGGAACGGGATTTATCAAGATAAGTGTAGCAGGTCCTCGAAAATCCTTCGGGACAGGGTCCCCGCCGCCGAGTGGCGCTGGCTAGATATGAAAAAGTCCGAAGGATGCTACAGCCCCCATGCGGATGAGGCAGGATCAGAGATGACTCCGCGTAAAAGTGGCCTTGAGCTCGGATTAATCCGCCGGCAAACAAAGACGCCGGATCCTCTTCAACGCGACCCCATTTCAACCTCCACCCCTCCACCTCCATCTCCTTAACCCCTAACCACCCCCTGGATCTTCTTTTTTTCCACGCTCCTGTTTCTCGCCGTTTCTGCAGCGACGTCTCAGCTTCGTATCTTTTCTTTCGAGGACCCTCGAACGGAAACCGCTTTTGCTTGCCGAGGCGACGGTTTGTGTTGATTTTATTATAATTTCCAGTGGGCTGGCAGAGGTTACTAATGAGTATGCTGTTTACTTTTGCACACAGTATTCGAAATATATTTTAATAAGACAGACACAGGTTTATACTTTAGACTCTAAGAGCAGAGTTGAGTTAGAAGCAGTTCTATTGTCGATATTTATACGTTAGAATTTACTGTGTACTGTATAGTTTTGTTGTCGATCATTATTATTATTATTATGATAAGACACTTTCTACAAATATGACAATCACAAGACTTTCTACAGTAATAAAATAGGAAAGGCAGTAACTTCTAAGCTTGGTTAACCCTTTGACTGCTACAGACGTGTATACACGTTACTGTGTACTGTATAATTTTGTTATCGATCACAATAATAATGATAATAATAATTATTATTATTATAAGTCACTTTCTACAGTAATAAAATAGGAAAGACAGTAATTTCTAAGCTTGTTTAACCCTTTGACTGCTACAGACGTGTATACACGTTACTGTGTACTGTATACTTTTGATATCGATCACAATAATAATGATAATAATAACAATTATTATTATAAATCACTTTCTACAAATATGACAATCACAAGACTTTCTACAGTAATAAAATAGGAAAGACAGTAATTTCTAAGCTTGATTAACCCTTTGACTGCTACAGAGGTGTATACGCATTACTGTGTACTGTATACTTTTCTTATCGATCACAATAATAATGAAAATAATAATTATTATTATGATAAGACACTTTCTACAGTCATAAAATAGGAAAGGCAGTAATTTCTAAGCTTGGTTAACCCTTTGACAGCTACAGACGTATATACGCGTTACTGTGTACTGAATACTTTTGTTATCGATCACAATAATAATGATAATAATAATAATTATTATTATAAGTCACTTTCTACAAATATAACAATCACAAGACTTTCTGCAGTAATGAAATAGGAAAGACAGTAATTTTTAAGTCTCTTTAACCCTTTGACTGTCATGAGCGAGTATATGCGTCCCTGCCGAAAGTTACTCACTAATACACATCACTATAACTACCATGACCTGTCAAAACGACTAATCGTTAATTTTCCATGGAAACTTGTTAAACTTCTCCTCCCTCCCCACTTAGAGCTAAAGCAATTGCTATTAAACCACTTCGACCACCAAGTACTTAGCACTGAAAGGGTTAAACAGCCAACATGCCCGCTGAAAAAAAATAAAGAAACACACATGTCCCAGTAAAACACGACAGTGACAGGCGATTTACCGACGAAAACAAAACCATTCCGTTCGAATTACACCAATAATTCAGCCTATCGGGTCCCGGTTCGATCAAAAAGGACCCCGTCGTGCGTCTCTGTCGAGCAGGTCGGTGACGTGGTCGGAAAAATATTTTTCCGCCTGCCTGTCCGCGTGGGATTAATGAGGGTGAAAGTAAACGGGACCGAAACGAGGATTCCCCGAATGCTGTCCCGAGCGGTTAGCGTGACACGTAACAATTCCGTCGTCGTATCGCCGCGATTTGCTCGCGAGCAATTAGTGCCAGCGCCCGGTTACTCGTTAAGCTAATTACACGTGTACAAACTTCCCGGCGGCGGTTGTTAGACGAGAGAGGACCGTCAAAAGTTCCTCTCCGTCGGTTGTTAGAACCAGGAAAAGTAGAGAGGGAGGGAGGGGGGTCGCGGTGCTGTTCGAAGCCAGGCGCTGGTTCGCAACGAAACGCGAGCGTCACCGACGACGCTGATTCTTCGTCGTCGTTTCACCAACTTTGGTAACTTCTCGGATATACAGGGTGTCGTCGGTTTAGTTTCACATCTATCCGTCTAGTTTGGCGTGGGGAAGCTAGAAGAGGGTAAATCGTTCGTATTTCGGGTTGAGTTCAGGTTAGATTTTTAATTTAGATTGAAGTAGTCGCTTGAATTTGAATAACTTATCGTTTTTGGAACACTTGAAGTTTGAGCAACTTAACACAGAAGATCGGTAAAAATTGAAATAACTCAATTTAGGTGTTTCAATGTTCCAGTAACTTAACACGAAGTCGTTGAAATTCAAGTAATTTTACTCCTTTGGATCAGTAACTTAACCTGAGAAATTGATAAAAATTGGAATAACTCAATTTAGGTGTTTCAATGTTCCAATAACTTAACAATGAAATTCAAGTAACTTGATCCCTTTGCATCGGTAACTTAATTCAAGAAATTGATAAAAATTGGAATAACTCAATTTAGGTGTTTCAATGTTCCAATAACTTAACACGAAGTCATTGATATTCAAGTAATCTTAGTCCTTTGGATCGGTAACTTAACCTGAGAAATTGATAAAAATTGGAATAACTCAATTTAGGTGTTTCAATGTTCCAGTAACTTAAGAATGAAATTCAAATAACTTGATCCCTTTGCATCGGTAACTTAATTCAAAAAAATTGGAATAACTCAATTTAGGTGTTTCAATGTTCAAGTAACTTAACACGAAGTCATTGACATTCAAGTAATTTTATTCCTTTGGATCGGTAACTTAAGCTGAGAAATTGATAAAAATTGAAATAACTCAATTCAGATATTTCAATGTTCAAGTAACTTAACACGAAGTCATTGATATTCAAGTAATCTTAGTCCTTTGCATCGGTAACTTAATTCAAGAAATTGATAAAAATTGGAATAACTCAATTTAGGTGTTTCAATGTTCCAATAACTTAACAATGAAATTCAAATAACTTGATCCCTTTGCATCGGTAACTTAATTCAAGAAATTGATAAAAATTGGAATAACTCAATTTAGGTGTTTCAATGTTCCAGAAACTTAACACGAAGTCGTTGAAATTCAAGTGATCTTACTCCTTTGGATCGGTAACTTAACCTGAGAAATTGATAAAAATTGGAATAACTCAATTCAGATATTTCAATGTTCAAGTAACTTAAGACGAAGTCATTGATATTCAAGTAATTTTATTCCTTTGGATCGGTAACTTAACCTGAGAAATTGATAAAAATTGAAATAACTCAATTTAGGTGTTTCAATGTTCAAGTAACTTAACACTGAAATTCAAGTAACTTGATCCCTTTGGATCGGTAACTTAACCTGAGAAATTGATAAAAATTGGAATAACTCAATTTAATAAATTTGTAAAACGCTTTAAAAAGTTTCAATTTTTTCTTTTATTCCATAATGTGCTTCTTGTTGAATTTTGTAAACATCATTCTTACTTCCGTTTTTACGAGCTTTTTCCCAAACCTTAGCGAATTCGTTGAATTTGCTCGGCACTAAAAGGGTTAAAAACGTCCAGTAAATGGTAAACGAACAAAAATCTCATCGTTCTGTCCTCCTTGCCGGCATCGATCGCCTCGCCTCGCCTAAACGCGTTCGAGCAAAACGCGAACAAAGCACCTAACGAGGAATCAAACGGGCCGAAGTATCGCATTATTAAAATTATCGATCGACCCGCCGGAGGAGGCTCTTTTGTTGCCGCTAATGAAGTTTCAGGTCCGACCCGACCTCTTAAGACAACTGACAGCCTTCCAAAAGGAAGTTTCCACAGCGTGGATGGTGTATCTCCGCGGAACACCGAAGACCACGATTCTAGACGCTCGGCCGAGTTTTCATGCGGCGGATAATTAGGTGTTTTAGAAGCATCCAGGCTCCCCCCCCCCCCGGGCCACAGTGAACCGCCCTTTAC
>JAOPTO010002264.1:0-78563 GCA_033822845.1 Tetrapedia diversipes
CAAACGATAGTTTGGAAAATTTCCAGACTTTAGTTAATTTGTCTATTAGTCAAACTCAGAGGTTAAATAGTCGTATATGTAAATTTTAATATACGACTTAACTAAACTAAATGAAGTTTAATATACGTAAATCATAGTAAATATTTCGAATTTGAACATTTTTGAAGTTAGTATCATTAGACGACTAACAGTCACCAAATGATGGTTCCGTAAATTTTCAGACTATATTTAGTTTATCAGACTTAGAGGTTAAATAGTCATATATGTAAATTTTAGTATATCCCTTAATTAAACTAAATGAAGTTTAATATAGTCGAATATTTGTAAGTATTCTGAATTTGAAAATTTTTGAGGTTAGTATCATTAGACGACTAACGGTCACCTCTCGAGTGCAAAGGGTTAACTTCAAAGATTTTCAATTGTTTAGATATTTAATCAGATTCACTCATATTGAATTTCATTTTCGTTTAGTTAACCAAAACATTACGATTTACTTGTACAATTAATTAACCCTTTGAGTTTGGAAATTTGCAAAATTATCATTTGTATTTTTTCCGAGTGCAAAGGGTTAACGAACAACATTTCAGGTTTAAAGCATTTCAGGTTCTATTGCTTCTTGTATTCTACAAAACAAAAATCATCAATACACAATAACATGTTCGTCTGAGGGACGAATATTGATGAATAGTGTATCTCCCATGCATGTTTATAAATCTAATGTTAAAAACATAAATTAAAATAATTGTTTATGCGCTTCAAGAAATTTTCTTCGTTTCTCCTATTGCGTTTGATAAATCATTTGATGTCATTACACAATGATCATTGAACGGAACGCATCGAATAGTTATCGAATAGTATCGACAGATTTCAGGAATTGCCAACGGAATGCCCGGGAATACAAAGCTTCCCGCAATCCATCGTTCACAAAGGCGAATACGTGTAAAATTAATAAACGCTGAATGCAATTCTCATGTCGATCGCAGATTCAAGCAATTGTTAAACACAAGAAACCTTTCACGTCGTTACAAAGTGAAGAGAAACGAGACAAAGGAAATGAGAAATTTATAAATACTCCGTTTATTAATATCGAACCTGCTACTGGATCGCACGGAGATCGTTTCACAGTTTTAGATATTGAAAACCGACGTTTTTGGTCAATTTTCATAAAAAAACTTTTCGTGGATCAAGTATGAACACAAATTAGTAGGTGAACATTTTTACGTGATTTCAACCCTTAAGTGTTTTAAAATGGTAGTTCGAATTCTCTGCATTTAAATATTCCGATTTGAATTTTTCTTTTTTTTTTATCAGTAAACTAATTTTCCCTACTTCTTGCTATTTGACAAATTAATATAGATCGTGGTGTTGAGAAATAAAATAAATAATTTTATTTTCATGTTTGTAGAGAGCTTAAAATGTATATCAAATTTTTAGAGTAAGGTTCTTGTTTCGTTTATTTCTTATTATTATTCATCCAAATTGTTTAAATATTAGGAAGCATTTAATTAAAGTATTCAGAACTATCCTTGTGGTTGTGTTGAATATATTTCATGCAACTACGAAACTTAAGTTTCACAAACACTTCATGGAGGACTCTTAGTGACCTCACTTTAATTTTTATGCAAATATGCAAAGCTTCAGTGTTTAAGGTGTAAAGTAAACGTCACCTTAAAATTTTCACTAAAAAATATTCTCTCTTTCGTTCACTAATTTCTCATTATGCCATGCTTGGATATGCAGAGACATAAATTTGCGTCTCCGGCCTTGAGAGCACTCCAGAACTTTAAATTAAATTAACCAGTTAACTGGACCATCATTTCTGCCTTGCCCAAATATTGCTGAATCACAAATTTACGAATCAACTCAATCAGAATTCAAATAGTCAACTACCCCAGTTCTTCTATCTTTATTTGAATTAATGAAATTTTTGAAAAAATCATGCCTGTCTTGTTAACACGAACATCATCAACATTAAATTATTACTTTATTTATCTTTATAATTTTCGAAAAAATCGAAAATTTCGTTCGAAGTTGCATTTTTTTTAGATACAAAAATAACCTGCAACCCTCTCATAGACACTCATATGTCGACACAAATATAGCAAAAAGAATTTAACACAAAAATTTGTTAATATCTCCTATGTTTGTCCCTGTTATTCCTAAGTTCCTCCATTTTATTTCCTCGTCGTTAAAATCGCACAAATGCCGTGGTCCAAAGTCTATAAGCGAATTTTAATTTTTAGTGATCATTTTCTAAATTTGACCATCAATGGTACGTAATTTACTATTGAATCTATCCAATGATCAAATGTTGTCTGTAATACCTCATCCCTTATTGACCACTAACCCAAAATAATCCCCACGTCTGCATTTTAAAGTTTATAAAAGCCTCGAATCCTCCCCTGAACAAAAAGAACAGTTTGGGTCAAACACCGAATGTTCTCCGATTGCAAAATAAAACTTTCGTTCTTTATTTCGTTCAAGGTTGCATTTTTTTTACATACAAAAGTAACTTGCAACCCTCTCATAGACACTCATATGTCGACACAAATATAGCAAAAAGAATTTAACACAAAAATTTGTTAATATCTCCTATGTTTGTCCCTGTTATTCCTAAGTTCCTCCATTTTATTTCCTCGTCGTTAAAATCGCACAAATGCCGTGGTCCAAAGTCTATAAGCGAATTTTAATTTTTAGTGATCATTTTCTAAATTTGACCATCAATGGTACGTAATTTACTATTGAATCTATCCAATGATCAAATGTTGTCTGTAATACCTCATCCCTTATTGACCACTAACCCAAAATAATCCCCACGTCTGCATTTTAAAGTTTATAAAAGCCTCGAATCCTCCCCTGAACAAAAAGAACAGTTTGGGTCAAACACCGAATGTTCTCCGATTGCAAAATAAAACTTTCGTTCTTTATTTCGTTCAAGGTTGCATTTTTTTTACATACAAAAGTAACTTGCAACCCTCTCATAGACACTCATATGTCGACACAAATATAGCAAAAAGAATTTAACACAAAAATTGTTAATATCTCCTATGTTTTCCTCTGTTATTCCTAAGTTCCTCCATTTTATTTCCTCGTCGTTAAAATCGCACAAATGCCGTGGTCCAAAGTCCATAAGGGAACCTATAACTCCGCCATCAAGCGACACACATTCAACGATCGCGATATGATCGAACGTCGTTAAGAAGTTAAGTGGTTTATAATTAACACTGACCTCGTTGCTCCTAATCCGGGTCACCTTCACATTGTCCGTGAAAATTGGCTCGGTCCATGTGATCGCTGTCCCATTTCTCCCTGTGACCTCTATGTCGTTGGGGCAGTCTTTAACTTTTGGCGCTTCGCCGCCTGAAACACGACAAAATCCAATCAAAAGACCTCTTTCTCTCTCTCTCTCTATATATGTATATTCTTTCTCTGTCTGTGTCTGTCCACTTAGAGACATAGTGCTCGTTTGAAGCACGAAATAAAATGGAACGGGGTAATGGAATACGGGCGATGTCATTCTTGGAGACGTTGAAATTCAACCCCTTTCGCTGTGCTTTATAAGCATAATGAATGTGTACGTGTACGAGTGGCTAAATCGAGGCAATTTTGTAGAAAAAGGTCCTGACGTACACAGGTTGACAATGGAAAGTCTAGTTCGATGAGATTGTTCAGTGGTTATAGTTGAGAGACTAAATTTAACCCTTTGCTCTCGAGAGGTGACTGTTAGTCGTCTAATGATACTGGCTTCAAAAATTTTCAAATTCAAAACATTTACTGAGATTCGCCTATATTCAACGTCATTTAGTTTAGTTAGGAAATATACTAAAATTTAAATGTGTGACTATTTAACCCGGTGTTTCCCAACGTGGGGCCCACGCCCCACAGGGGGGCAATTCGAAAATGGACTCTATATATGTTTTGAAATTTTACTTACTGTGTTTTGTTAACAATTTCATAGTGATTTCTTCCTAGAACCTATCATTTATGTTTCTTAAATGAACAAATCAATTTTTTAATGTTAAAAATTATGTATGTTACATGGGGGGGGGGGGGGAGGCATAAAAACTTTAGTAAGGTTAAGGTGGGACATGGCACGAAAAAGGTTGGGAAACACTGATTTAACCTCTGAGTGTGACCAATAAAACTAACTAAAGTCGAAAATAACTAAAGTCTGAAATTTGCGAACTATCGTTTGCTGACTAATAGTCAGCTCTTGAGCACAAAGGGTTAAATGATCTTCTTCAACAATTTCGAGATATTTAGATCCACAATTAACCCTTAAACATATAATAAGTTACAAACATATATTACATACATATTAAACAACAAACACAAGAAAAATTAAATACATTTGAAGGTAAGAATTTAAATTCCTGCTAGGGACTGGTATTTAGGGCCCTGTCATAAATCAGTTTTCCGACTTTTATTTTTACCCTCTTTTACGCTAACATTTAAAAACGTTATCATCGCACATAAATAAATTCGTCTTACGAACTGATAAGCTGTTTCAGCCAGTGCATACGGGGACGCATGAGTTCATTTCAAATTATTCATATTGTTTATTTGTTTGTTTTATTCCGGCCTAACTTCAAAATATTCTAAACATCTTGAAGTTTAAGAATATGTTTTATTTTTCACAAAAATTACAATTTAAATAGCCAATGGTCACTACTTTTTACGCATGACGAGTATACTCGTCATGACACAAAATCCTGCCACTTCTCCGTGACGAGTATACTCGTCAATCACAGCTAACTGGTTAAGGAATATCACGGGTTCTCGCTTTGTATACCATTCATCTCCCCATGCAAAGACGTAACTTTATCAAAAAAAAAAAAGTCAGAAACTCAGATTAAACTGGACTCGACGTTATCCTTCACCTTCATTTCGAAATAAGACACGAAACTCGATAACGTTGGCGCGAAGAAGCGAAACACGATCCCACGCTTTAAATGATCGCGGCTAATGTAGGTCGCGGGTTAAGTGGCAATTAAATCGTATTCCGTTTTTTTTTCTTTTTTTTTTTCTAAAGAGACAGTTCTGTTTTTAATTACCAACGGCTGCGAAAACACGTCCGTTCGGCGCGAGAAAGAAACAGTTGAACGAACGACGTAACCGTAACAAGGTTGTCAAGGCGAGGATGCTTAAAAAATTGCGACGGATCGGGTTCATTAACGCTGGCTGAATGAAATTCGTGACAAGAATGAACGGAACCGGGGACTTTTATGCAAATGCACATTTTTGCGAACGCAACCGATGGAATTGAAGCTAAACGGAGATCCGTGTTTCACCCTGTGAACACAATAACGCTTCCTTTACGTCGTACAACCACGTTTCGATGTTTTGCATACTTTTAGTACACTGTGTGTATTTGGTGATTCATCACAAACTAAAATTCCGCATAAACGCATGAATATCCGCAGTCTAACGATAAAATGTAATTTGAAAATTTTCTACACGCTGTTAAAAATTTGTTGGAAAGATTAATAAATTATCACGTTCGGTATCGTGTATAAGTGAACGAGTGGAAAATACAATACTTAGGTAAAACTTGGATGAAAAAATACGAAAGCGAATCTTTGTTGACATAATGAGTAATCAGCGCTTAAAGGGTTAAAACTAGAATTAACGACGATTACAGTGTACTTCTTTGCGTGGAACAGATCAAATTGAAAATTACATGAAAAAATATCGAATACACAGAGAACAAATCTTTATTTATACCTTCTTCAGAAAATCATAGTCAATTTTGGAAGATTGATAAAAGTGAATTTATAAGGTTGCTATGAATAATTACTAATTGGTCATTTTAACTGCTTTGGTGTTAAAACTAGAACTACCGACGATTACAGTGTACTTCTTTGCGTGGAATAAATTAAATTGAAAATTGCATGAAAAAATATCGAATACACAGAACACAAATCTTTATTTATACTTTTTGCAGAAAATCATAGTCGATTTTGGAAGCTTGGTAAAAGTGAATTTATAAGGTTGCTATGAATAATCATCGTTCTAGTGTTAATATGGAGGCTTCGATAAGTGAAGAACTAAGCGTATATAAACGTTTGACTCGAGTAGCGATGATGTATTAACACTAGAACTATCAACGATTACAGTGTACTTATTTGCATGTAAGAAATCAAATTGAAAATTACATGAAAAAATAACGAATACACAGAAAACAGATTTTTATTTATACCTTTTGCAGAAAATTAGAGTAAATTTTGGAAACTTCGCCACAGTGAATTGATAAGGTTGCTATAATAATCACCAATTGGTCATTTTAACTGCTCTGGTAGTCCTAGTGTTGATATGTACAGTAGTGCAACTTAACACTAGAACTACCGACAATTATAGTGTACTTATTTGCATGGAAGAAATCAAATTCAAAACTACATAAAAAAATATCTAATGCACAGAAAACAAATCTTTATTTATACCTTTTGCAGAAAATTTTGGAGGTTTCGCTACAGTGAATTTATAAGGTTGCTATGAATAATGATCAATCTATCATTTTGACTGCTCTGATAGTTCTAGCATTAAATGTATCTAAGAACTTTACTTTGTTACGCTTACACCTGAACCCTACCATCACTCAAATAAAATAAATTCCTATATCATCGTTCGAATCAAGCAGATCGATAACGATTCGTCAAACGCGTTTCCCCTTAGCGTTGGTCCATCCAGGGGTAGGACAGCAAAACCGGAAACGGAAACGAGCTGTTCCCTCGGGAGTGTGCCCGCGGTTTCCGGTAAGAATCAGTCTGGCGTTCACCAGAGGACTCGTCGAGTAATTTAATTTATGGAGCAGGGGAAGGGGGGGGGCAACGATCCGTGGATTGTACAACGTTGCGGTGAACTCTATCCCGGAAACGCATTTAATTAAAGCGTCGCGGCGGGGATTTCAGGAGGGGGGGGGGCTTCTTTGAGTTCTGCCGCGAAATTTCCACGAGATGACTGTCTAGCGTAAGAAACATGGCCTCCATGCCATCTGTCGCATGATCGAGGTGTCCTTTAACCCCCTTGAATGCTATAGACGCATATATGCGTCTGACGAAAATTTCTCGTAGGAACGATGGACGCATATATGCGTCTAACGAAAATTTCTCGTAGGAACTATGGACATATATACGCGTCTGACGAAAATTTCTCGTAGGAACTATGGACGCATATATGCGTCTAACGAAAATTTCTCGTAGGGACTATGAACGTATATATGCGTCTGACGAAAATTTCTCGTAGGGACTATGAACGTATATATGTGCGTCTGACGAAAATTTCTCGTAGGAACTATGGACGTATATATGCGTCTGACGAAAATTTCTCGTAGGGACTATGGACGCATATATGCGTCTGACGAAAATTTCTCGTAGGGACTATGGACGTATATATGCGTCTGACGAAAATTTCTCATAGGGACTATGAACGCATATATACGTTTGTCAATTTTTGTTTTCTTCACCTCATAACTTTTTCCGTGGCCACACATTTTGAATGCTAACGAAGATTGCTTATTAGTAAAACGAAACCAACTTCAGTTTTTCATTTTATCTCTTAGTTTACAAGATTCCTTGAGAAAATGTAGTTTAACCCTTTGGGTACATTTGACGTGTGAGACTCGTCATCTGGTTACTTGGGCGAAGTTACGGTGAACGACTCTAACTCGTCATTTGAATTTAAGAAACAGACGTTGATGTTTGATGCCAATATGGGTTGGTCGCAAATAATTGCTTCATATTTTGTTTCATTTATATATTTATTTATATTGTGTAACTAAAATGCTTGTTCAAAAACATATTTATATCACCAATATAAGTATATTTTAAATAAAATGTATTACTTTTACATATTAATCCGTATAGCGACAAATTAAATCCGTCCCATGGGCAAAAAATTCTTCAAATAATTCAGTACTCAAAGGGTTAAGAATGTTAAAATAGCGGCCTCTTCCTTGTAAACAATCCTAAACAGGTCATCATACAATTTGTTTTTCCCTCAATGTCACAGCTGGTTCCATCAAAATCTAGCGATCTGTCAATTTTATCAATGAGCACCATGAAAATAATTATTTCTGTACACGATTACCTTCACCTAACAAGAAACAAACTTTATTTATTTTTCCCTCAATGTCACAGCTGGTTCCATCAAAATCTAGCGATCTGTCAATTTTATCAATGAGCACCATGAAAATAATTATTTCTGTACACGATTACCTTCACCTAACAAGAAACAAACTTTATTTATTTTTCCCTCAATGTCACAGCTGGTCCCATCGAAATCTAGCGATCTGTCAATTTTATCAATGAGCACCATTGAAATAATTATCTCTGTACACGATTACCTTTATCTAATAAGAAACAAACTTAAAAACTTCATGTGGCAATTTGCATGCACCAAATTGCAACGCATCTCGATCGCTAAAGTTATCCACTAATCAGAATCCGCTTGTTTCAACAACGTAAAGCTCATGCTTCGTCCGTCAGAGTTTAGATTTGTAAGAGGAACCAGACAATCAGGGGTGACGATGGCCAGAGTGGTCATTAGGGCCCCCATAAATCAGAGGTCCTCGATAAGGGTTGGGACCGAGTACGCGCGAGGCTCGGTCACGGCCGCTAACACTTTTCAGGCCCGCACCAACGGCGGGTTTGTTTTCCGGGAAAGTGCAAAGTGGGGGATGCGCCCATAAAAGCATGAGAAAAAGGGCATAGTTAGTGAGTAAGACAGCAACCGTATTTTACGAACGAAAGGCTATTTTGTAAAGAAGTAAAGTAACTCTCACAGATTTGCAACGCACCGAATTGCAACGCATCTCGATCGCTAAAGTTATCCACTAATCAGAATCCGCTTGTTTCAACAACGAAAAGCTCATGCTTCGTCCGTCAGAGTTTAGATTTGCAATGCACCGAATTGCAACGCATCTCGATCGCTAAAGTCATCCACTAATCAGAAATCCGCTTGTTTCAACAACGAAAAGCTCATGCTTCGTCCGTCAGAGTTTAGATCGTAAAGTAGAGGCGGACAACAGTTTGTCAAAGGCTGTCCTCGCGATGTTTGAAGCGATCTCTAATCCCTGGAAATTAATCACCCCCGATCCCCCCCCCCCCTCCGTTAATTGTAAGATACGCCAAGGCTCCCCACGTTGATTGATCGCCCGTTTGATGATCGATACCGATTATCATTTACATGCCGCGCGTTGTTTCGAGCATGTACGCGCGAGTTAATTAATCACCTTTAACGACGATGCGCAGCACGCAACTGGCCTGCTTCTTCGATATCGGGTGCCTCGCGAAGAACGTGATCTCGTGCACCCCCGGAGCCAGGTTCGCCTCCAACCGGGTCCCCCAGGAGGGTTTCGATCGAACGTACCGGAACCAGTCGAGATCCGTGGACGGCTGATCGAACGTGACGAACGCCTCGTCCCGACCTGGTGGCAACTCCGCGATCACGTCCTTGGGACACTCTAAACGTGGCTTGCTGTATCCTGGAACGAGAACAAGCACAGATTGGCTTAGACGGTTAACCCTTTCAATCGATGTAATCAAATGACGAACAGCAGGCGAGAAGCAGCTTCAAAAGGTAGTATATTATTAATTATTTATTTATACGTACAGAATCTAAATTTATATAACAATTAATATTTACTATGTGTATAAATAATTATATCAAATATTTTTGTTTAAATTATAAATATTTATTTATATCAAATATTTTTGTTTAAATTATAAATATTTATTTATATCAAATATTTTTGTTTAAATTATAAATATTTATTTATATCAAATATTTTTGTTTAAATTATAAATATTTATTTATATCAAATATTTTTGTTTAAATTATAAATATTTATTTATATCAAATATCTGTTTAAATTACAAATATTTATTCATATCGAATACTTGTTTATATTAAATAAATTTATAATTCTAATGTTCTACGGAACGTACGAATAGCAACATGTAATAATAAAAGTGCGTGAAAGAGTTCAAAATTTATAGAAATTCTAAAAGTCCATAAGTGTACATCTGGATCTATTGTCTACTCAACATAAAACGAGAGCACAAAATTAAGTTGTTGCAATGTGATATAAGTGAGTTTATTGTATGAAAAGGTGTTTTCCATTTTTTTCCATACACGCGCAATTAGTAGCGCAGTTTTGGCACACGTCCGAAAAAATCCGTCAGCAGCCAAACGGTTAAACATTAGGGGAAACTGCTTCCCTTGAGAAATCACAATTTTCGAAAGCGACCAAAGTGCATTGCACCGAAATCGAAACAACTGTCGTTACTTACTGACACACTCTCCGTGTTTCGGTCCGTCCCAGGAACCGTCCGATCGACAGCTCAATTCGTATTCACCGTGTAGCTGGTACCCATGGGGACATTTCAAGAAACACTTGGTGCCCGGTCGATTGGCCACCCTGCGTCTGCCCCTCCACGGTTTCGGCGTTGCCAAACGGGAACACATTAAATACCCTCTACCCTCTGGGTTCAACGGTGGACAGGATACGTTGTTTATGTCTGAAAAAATAAACGAAAGGATTTCTTCATAGAGATCCTTAACCTGTGATTAGCGCAGTTAAACTTGTCTCTCTCGTGGCGACTCGTAAACGATTTGTATGTGACGGATATCGAAAGAAACCTATTCTTCAACGAGAACGTTCAGACGGCAATTTTTGAGAGACACACGGTTACGATTCCAATTTTATGAATTATTGCTCGATTGAAATTTATATACAGAGTGTTATATGAAAACGTGATAAAATGGTAATGTACACAAAAGTCTTTAGGGCTATATTTAATAGTAAGAATGACATTTGAAATTGGTCACCAAAAAAATGGGATTAACAAATCTTTTTATATAAATAATTAAAAATATGTGTATGTATATTTATTATAAATTTTAATTTTTGAATTTTTAATTAATCATGAAAAAATTTAAAGAATACTTAGGTATATTATATTTACTTCTTACGGTGTTAGTTTTTATCACATTTAAAACTATTAGGACTAATAAATATCAGTCTAATATTTTAATATTTATTAGATTAATAATTTTTATTACATTTTTAAATTTAATTGGTCTAATACCTTATATTTTTACTCTAACTAGACACATAAGATTTAATTTACCATTATCTTTAACTATTTGATTTTGCGTAAATTATTATAGATGAATAAATTATCCTATTCAAACTTTAAGTCATTTTGTTCCTTTAAATACTCCTTCTATACTAATAAATTTTATAGTAATTATTGAATTAGTAAGAAATATTATTCGACCCTTAACCTTACCTATTCGATTAACAGCAAATTTAATAGCAGGTCATTTATTATTAACTCTTTTAGGAATTATTTGTAATGGAATTTGATTTTATGAATACTTTTTTAAGTAATTATTTTTTGAAAATATTAAGAGAATTTTATTAAAAATTAAAAATTTAATATTAATTTATTTAATATTAATTTTTATTAAATATTTAATATTATTTAATATTAATTTTTATTAAATATTTAATATTATTTAATATTAATTTATTAAATTTTATTGTTTATTTTTTAAATTTTATTTTATTTAATAAATCATTTAATAATAACATTTAAAGTGAGACTTACTTTTTAAATTATAGGCAATTTAGTTTTCGGTAAAATAGGCGAGAAGAACGCCTGTAAGTATGCAACCTCGCTGCGCCGTCGTACATCGTTGATCTACTATCAGGATAACTCAAGCAGTTCCTTTTAAACGTTAAATTGATGAGCCTCTCAAAGAAAAATTGAAAAAAAAAGAGACGATGTATTTCTACGATTTTAGATACAGAAGTAGATAGCTATATAGTGTTGTAATCGAAATTCGCATGACAGCTGCAGAATCGCTCATTCGCAACGGCGGTATAAACGTGGAGTAGTTCAATACAGAAATTAGCTGCGAAATTAGCCGCATTTAGACACTGTATCGCATGTGAATCGCGATATATGCGAATCCTTATAACAAAAGAACAGTTAAACGCGCAACGCATACATTATTGCATTCGACTACCAAGAATGTAAAGGGTTAAAACACGGCATAAACATGTTGCTACATGTATTTGATTATTATTAAAAAAAGAAATAGCTTCTCTTATCAAATCTTCCACATTTTTAAATGGATCAAACACAAATATTGAGTAGACACTCGTTAAATTCCTTGCAATAAAATTTTTTTTATTAATTTTAAATTACATTTTTATAATTAATATAAAAATAAAATTCTATAGGGTCTTATCGTCCCGTAAATATATTTTTGCATTTTTACAAAATATTAAAATTCATTATTTTAAATTTGAGACAGTATATGTTTCATTATCTAATTCATTCCAGTCCTCAATTAAAAGACAATCGATTATGCTACCTTTGTATAATCAGTTATACTGCAGCCATTTAAATTAATTATAGGGCAGAGGAAGACTTTAAATTATTAATCTAAAAGCCACGTTTTTGATAAACAAGTGAATATACTTTATTTGCCTAATTCCTTAAAATTATTTCGATAACCTCGTTTATCAAACGAATCAAATACTTTGAGATATGCAAGAACTTATTTTATTAAATTTCTTGTATTTTTGAACATGTCCTCGCGAGCTGTAGTACAGCCAAGCTTCTGTAACGGGCTGTACGTCGAATTTAATCTCCGCGACATCGGACAAGGATTATCGTGAATGGCGGATGCTAGCAGCCATTATCCTTAGCGTCTGCACAATATAGGAATCATGGATATTAACCCCTTGACATACGAATTAAATGGAACTTGATGCGACCGAAAAATACCATTTAATTTCGCTCAACTGAACGGTTACGTGAAGGCTGAGAAAGAGTATATTTTATTTTGAAATTTGGATTTTTCATTCAAATTTTCTTCTTCTGTCCAATTCCATCCATCGTCTGCTACATCAGAATCATCACTGCTTGATATGGGTGTTGCACGTTTACGAACATTTTGTAGGACAAGGCTAGCTTCACTTGAACTATCACTTGAATAGTCAAGGGTATGAACACTTCGATGACTGGTGTCAATCTCATTATCATCACTAGAGTAACCAATTGTACCATCATCGTCACTTTCATATAATGCATCCGACTTATACATTTTACAGGGATTATTTATAATCTCTACTAAACTCAAATATTGTCTTCATTCACCGTGCGAGACTTCTACTAAACTGAATGTTACTTTCAGTGTGTTTCTTCTTACGTGTTCGATGCTTTTTTGTTCTTGAAGTTGAGAAGGTGATAGGCTGGACCATCTCGAACGTTGTAAACAAACAAGAATCGACGCACGAGTGAAGCAACTATGTAATCTAATTGTATCCTGCACGGCGTCCGCCGAAAAAAAGCGCTTGACGAGTCTGACTCGTCAAAGTCTACGGTGGCCCGTAAAATGAATGACGAGTCAGACTCGTCATTGTATGTCAAGGGGTTAATGACGGACACAGAGGCGCTTGTATCGGTGCTGCACTCGCAAGAATCGACACCGTGACGGTCGAGCATGGCGCCGCGAGTATCGACGCGTCCCGACGTCAAAGTAGCGACTTCAGGACCTCGGTGTATCGGACATCGTGTAAATTAGGTCACTCAGCTTCGTCTGCTCGGTGAATTCTGCGTATTGGCAACCTCTATTGCGTTGTCGATCGAGGTACCGATTAATCATGCTTACGGCTTCCGGCTCCTTCTCGGCCATATTGCGTTTAATACGTTTAATTTGGGGAAATCAAATGCACACCGCCCGTAATTGGGCAACGTTCGAATAATAGTTGAAATAAATTCTTACACACACGGAATTTTTTTTAGAAAAATTACGAAGATAACGAATAATTTTTTATTTCAACAATCCTTTCCTCAAATATATCCAGGTGAATGTAAAAATAGAACAGAAATGGAATAGAGGATAATTTTGCGAACAAATGCATGTTTCAAGCCAACAGAACGGAATAACTCACTGTATTCAGTAATTTACGATGTAATATGATTTTCGAGGGGAAACATATCCCTTTTGTCACTTTGTTCCTCGTTGCTTAATAATGAAGTACAAAATCTGTGGATCCTATGGAATTTCACTGAAACTGTAGAATAACGTTTGCAATTTTAATGGCGGATTAATTATTGGAGTAAAATTAAAGATTAGAACCTTCAGTGGAACTATGGAATTAGGTTGAAGGTTCTCCTGGTATTATGTTACGTTATTTTCTCGCGAAGTTCTGTCGAACAAATGTTCTTTGTTCGTCTAATGATGGTGGAACACGTTAATAGCGCGCCTATACGTTACCAATGATCCTCCTTACCTTGTCACTTCCGTAACCCGTCAGAATCGATGCAAATCACTCCGGATTCCGGGAATCCGATACAAATCATAGGAAACCGGAAGCTCACACTACCCCAGATTTATGGGTCTCAAAGCAAATCACTCAAAGCGGTAACAGTGATACACAGGTTAACGCTTGCGACCATGTACGAACAATAAAATTAAATAACGACGTATGCCAGCGGTTCTCAACCTTTTTTCCTATGCACCACCCAATTAGTATCTGATCAAGTCACGTACTACTTTGTAGGCAGTGTCTATTTACAAAACACTTCTAGATAAAATGTGTTCTATGTAAAATGCGGAAAACTACTTACTCCTTTTTTTCTCTCTAGAACCCGCCACCCAATCGAGATTCTAAACCGAATTAGTTCATTGTAGAATACCCTGTTGAGCACGATTAAAACATTTGATCACAATTCAGCTCAACTTGCGTCCTACCTAAGAATAATTAATGTACCACCAGTGATTAGCATACCACAGGTTGAGAATCGCTGGTATATGCACAGTGATTCTATAGGAACAGTTAATTTATACGTTCGTAATAAAAGTTAAATGCAACTGAAATTAATTAGTTATTAATAAACGCGTATACATATTAAAAATCAAGTGTTAATCGATAAACATATACAGTGGCAAACAAAAGTTTAAAACCGAAGAGTCAACGAAATTAAATTAATTAATTTATAAGAAGTAGCATGATAAACAAAATTTGCATTTTGTGGTAATTAATAAATAGTGTTCTACCATGATAATAAGAGTCAACGAAATTAATTTAACTAATTTATAAGGAATAACATGATAAACAAAATTTGCATTTTGTGCTAATTAATAAAAAATAGTGTCCTACCATAATAAGAATAAAAATGCATCTGCAGAAAATATTTGCAATTCATAAAACTATGTTCTACATTGTCCTCTTGTCTTAAGAGCAAAGAGTCAACGAAATTAAATTAATTAATTTATAAGAAGTAGCATGATAAACAAAATTTGCATTTTGTGATAATTAATAAAAAATAGTGTTCTACCATAATAACAATAAAACTGAATCTGCAGACAATATTTGCAAACCATAAAACTATGTTCTACATTGTCCTTTCGTCTTAAACTTTTGTTCGCTACTGTACATTATGGTTTTACACAACGTAGCCTATTTAGACGAACAGAATTGGATTTTAAAAATTTTTAATAAAATGCAAATTGTATTAACACTAGAACTACCAGACCAGTCAAAATGACCAACTGGTGATAATATATATCTAGGCCTTATAAATTCACAGTTGTAAAGCTTCTAAAATTTACTATGATTTTCTACAAAAGATACGAATAAATATTTGTTTTCCATGCATTCGGTATTTTTTCATGTAATTTTCAATTTACTTTCTTCCATGCAAATAAGTACACTTCAATCGTCGGTAGTTCTAGTGTTAATCACGATCGGAGTGTTCTTTTAACCGAGACGAACATGTTCCGGAGAGTGTTTCAGACTTTCGTACGGTAGACAACGGTGTACTTATTAATTGTTATAGAAACATAACTTTTGAAAGTTAATGGATACCGCAACGAGCAACGAGATTCAAAGTGTATTATAACGATTGCTCTCGTTAATTCGATGCAGTTGAACAATTATCGGTTCACAGCGAAACATACACAGCGGGCGACGAAAGGATATAGCCGGGCAAACAATTGCGATCTGGGTCACTTGATTTCATATTCCCCGAGAAACTTGTAAAACATTAACGTGTTCCCAGGGCGATGCAAATTTCACAGCGGAACTTCTTGTGTCTCTCTTGTTGCCCGATAAGTTCATGCAAACGAGAGGGTAAACTCGCGATAGAAAAATTTGAACAAATGAAATCGGAATAATACCCCGGAAAGTTGGAGACCCAATTCCATAAGGACACAACGATACGAATGTATTTCGAATTAACAAGTGAGATTCGCGAACTTTATGGGTCTCCGGTACGCCCGAAGGAAGCTGAGAATTTTAATCGCGACGAGGATTACCGTCGCGAAGGGACATCGCGGGGAAACGTAAGAAAACAAATCGGTGGAAAGGTAAAATAGCATATTAGAAGACAATCGAAGGAGATCATGAGAAGTGAAGCAACGTGAAAAATGAAAACAGGGAAATGGATTGGTAAAAGAATGGAACGGTGAACGTGAAGAATAAAAGAATAGAATGATAGGAGGATAGAACGATAGGAAAATCGAATTGTGGAGACCGTGACTTTCTAGCTGTATTAAAATAGCCGAAAGATAGAGCAATGAAAACGGGAAATGGAATAATAAAACAATAGAACAGTAAGGGTAAGAAGATAGAAAAATCGGAAAAAAACAGAGAATACTTCCTTTTTTCGAATAAATTCATCCCTACGAAAGACTAACGAGCCATAAATGGTACCAACTCACCTTAATAGCATATTAGGAGGCAATCGAAGATCATGAGAAATGAAGTGACGTGAAAAATGAAAACAGGGAAATGGATTGATAAAAGAATGGAACGGTGAACGTGAAGAATGAAAGAATAGAATGATAGAAAAATCGGGTAGTGGAGACTGCGACTTTTCAGCCGCATTAAAATAGCCGAAAGATAGAGCAATGAAAACGGGAAATGGAATAAAACAATAGAACAGTGAGGGTAGAAAGATAGAAAAATCGAACAAAAAAGCAGAGAATACTTCCTTTTTTCGAATAAATTCATCCCTACGAAACACTAACGAGCCATAAATGGTACCAACTCACCCTACCTAAAAGAATGAACTTTTTGCCGCCCCATTTAATAAAAAGAACGGTTTGCAAGTTATCAATTCGAGTAATTTGAGAGCAAAGGGAAATAGGCAAAATTTTTAAGTGAAAAATTGTTGGTTTTGCACTTTGAACATTTTATATATTTTTTTTAATTACATGCTATTGTACAGTTATAGATACATATGAATAAATATGCAGCAAAATTAAAAACGTTAAACATTGATAGAATTCTAAAAAAAAATAACGAAGGAAGCATAAAACACTTCCCTGTTGCACTTTGAATATTTCATAACTTTGTAAAAATTATCTACTATTGTACAGTTACAGATGCATCTGAATAAATCTGCAGCCAATTTAAAACTGTTAAACATTGATAGAATTCTCAAAAA
Source organism: Tetrapedia diversipes (assembly GCA_033822845.1). Classification (NCBI taxonomy): domain Eukaryota; kingdom Metazoa; phylum Arthropoda; class Insecta; order Hymenoptera; family Apidae; genus Tetrapedia; species Tetrapedia diversipes. The sequence goes on from JAOPTO010002264.1 coordinate 17,472, forward strand.
GAGAACGAAGGCTGTATAAAACACTTCCCTGTTACACTTTGAATATTTTATATATTTTTTTTAATTATCTACTATTGTACAGTTACAGATACAGATGAATAAATCTGCAGCCTATTTAAAACTGTTAAACATTGATAGTACGAAGAAAGCATAAAACACTTCCCTGTTGTACTTTGAATATTTTATAAAGTTATTTTATAAAGTTTTAAAAATTATCTGCTATTGTACAGTTACAGATACATCTGTATAAATCTGCAGCCTATTTAAAACTGTTAAACATTGATAGAATTTTCAAAAAAAGAACGAAGGTTGTATAAAACACTTCCCTGTTACACTTTGAATATTTTATGAATTCTTTAGACTTATCTGCTATTGTACAGTTACAGATACATCTGAATAAATCTGTAGCCAATTTAAAACTGTTAAACATTAATAGAATTCTCAAAAAGGGAACGAAGGGTGTATAAAACATCTCCCTGAATGTTTCATAAATTTTTTAAAATTATCTGCTACTATACAGTTACAGATACATACGAATAAATCTGCAGCCAATTTAAAACTGTTAAACATTGATAGAATTCTCAAAAAAAGAACGAAGGAAGCATAAAACACTTCCTTTCTAGTTTTAGTGTCGCCAGACTAGCAGATGCGCAGTATACAGCCCGAGTATCAAGACCCAGTATAAGAAACGCTCAAGTGTGTGTCCACGATAACATTATTACGGCATAGCCGAGAAATTTCCCTCGTGTCACCGGAACATATTGCGTTTCCCAGACGCGCCAATGATGTATGGTCCTGGAACCAAGAGGATCGAATGGGGCGAGGAAAAAGGGAAAAGGGAACGCTTCGACGGCTGACAAATGCTGGGTGTTTCATAACTGGAGGTGAATCGAGTAAAGAATTGTTTATCCAAAAAAGAAATTCACTCCAAAGAAACAACAAACGTGTCCTTTCAGAATTTTTGCGAACGAAATCGCTAGACGATATTACAGTAGCGATAGAGGCAGTCACCCCTCCTACGAATAATTAATTCTTAAAACATTACGCGACATTCCGAAGAACTTGTTGAGTACAGTGCTAGCTAACGTAAATTTAATTATTTAAGGCTATAGTGAACGACAAATTAAGTTACAGGAAAATTTTTAATCACGTGTAAAGAAGCTTTCATACATTTCATCCCTTCGAAGTGAACTGTTAGAGTCTATTATCGAGATACGGGTTTGTTTTAAATATTTAAATTATCTTTTCAGCAATAATATGATAATCGTCTGATCAACACTATTTCTACCACGACCAGTCGAATGACCGTACTAAAAATTGTTATTAGAATTTCATATACAGGGTGTTCGGACAGCCCTGGGCTTAAATTGAAAGAGTAACTCCTTGAGACATTCTAAGACGAAAATCGAGAGTAACGATTTTGCGTTTGAGACTTTGTTTACGAGTTATAACTAGTTAAAGATATCGTTTAATCCGGACCGTTCGACGCTTGAGCGTCACTGTGGACTCAGCGACGTTACCGACCGAGTTGCCTCGGTTACCCGCTCTCAAGCGTCGAACGGTCCGGATTAAACGATATCTTTAACTGGTTATAACTCGTAAACAAAGCCTCAAACGCAAAATCGTTACTCTTGATTTTCGTCTTAGAATGTCTCAAGGAGTTACTCTTTCAATTTTGGCCCAGGGCTGTCCGAACACCCTGTATACAACGCAATTGAGTCGCCTTTGAACTTCAGACTTTTCCTCAAATATATGTGTAATACATTTTTTAATATTCACTTCTTTTTTCATTGTTTATTTTCTGCGAGAAATTTGTAATCTTGTCAATGTTAACGTTCGTTAATTATCTGCAGTCTATTTCAAAGCTTACCGCAGATATTTGATGTTCGACAGGTGTGTGACAGGACTCTTGCGGTTAGCTGTACGTGTCTGAAACGCTTCATACATATGTACTAAACAGGAAGCTTACCCACGCAGGATTTGCCATCGGATGACAGAGCCTTCTCATCGCCGTCGCAGGCGCAGAAGAAGCTGCCGTCAGTGTTCTCGCACACCTCCGTGCATCCACCGTTGTCGATCGTGCACTCATTGATATCTACGCAAACGCATACAGTATTACATCACGTTTAATGTTCAAGCAGCAACAATAGCGGATTCTAAAACCAAACGTTTCTCAACCTACTTCGCGAGAAGGGATTACAGCCGACTAACAATCGACCTTCGACTATACGCGTTTATGTAAGAAGGTACATTTAACGAGGGTAAGGAATCAAATTAATAACCGAAATATTTTTCAGAATATATAATTCTACTTCACTGTTATCTCTTGGGTGAATAAAAATTTATTTCGTTGCTTAAACATAATAATACGTAATTTATGAAACTTATTTTAGATATTTAGTACGTTTTTCATATTACTGCATTCGATATCTCTTATTTATCAAATTTTTCTACTTCACTGTTATCTCTTCAGTGAATAAAAATTTATTTCGTTGTTTAAACATAATAATACGTAATTTATGAAACTTATTTTAGATATTTAGTACATTTTTTCATACTACTGCATTCGGTATTTTTTTCTTATTAAATTTTTCTACTTCACTGTTATCTTTTGGGTGAATAAAAATTTATTTCGTTGTTTAAACATAATAATACGTAATTTATGAAACTTATTTTAGATATTTAGTACATTTTTTCATACTACTGCATTCGGTATTTTTTTCTTATTAAATTTTTCTACTTCACTGTTATCTTTTGGGTGAATAAAAATTTATTTCGTTGTTTAAACATAATAATACGTAATTTATGAAACTTATTTTAGATATTTAGTACGTTTTTTCATATTATTGCATTTGATGTCTCTTTCTTATCAAATTTTCCTACTTCACTGTTATCTCTTGGGTGAATAAAAATTTATTTCGTTGTTTAAACATAATAATACGTAATTTATGAAACTTATTTTAGATATTTAGTACATTTTTTCATACTACTGCATTTGGGATCTCTTTTTATCAAATTTTCTTACTTCATTGTTATCTCTTCAGTGAATAAAAATTTATTTCGTTGTGCAAACATAATAATATGTAATTTATGAAACTTATTTTAGATATTTAGTATATTTTTTCATACTACTGCATTTGGGATCTCTTTCTTACAAATTTTCCATAAACGCATAATATCTTGGTTCGGACTCGACGCGCAAGGTTCCCGTAAAAACTTTTGTCCAAACAACGTCGAAACCTTCGACCCCGTTAACCGCACGGGTTGGCCAATACTTTCGCCGCCGCCTGACCTCCGCGATACCATATGACATCATCCGCGCTGAATGTGCCGAACGTTAAAAAAGAAACGACCTTGAATGAACCGTCCAATTGATCCTCTCGACACGGACACCCGTCCTAATCATCTGTTCGATCGGTGGAATGGACGAGATAGAGGTAGCTTTGAAGACGGCACCGTATTCACGGGCATCCTTCACGCGCGATTCGCAGCGTGCTCGTGCACTCATACGACTTTCTATCGCACGACTCTATCTCTAGGCCTTTGTTGTTTTTCGAATCGTGAAAGCAAGGGTAGACCTACCACGTGTCACTGACAAGAAGTCCTGCGGGACAGTACAGGGGCAAAACAGGGTTCCCTCGTCCATCCCACCTGTCCTCACTCTCGACCATCCATAGCCACGAACATTTTAAATCGTTCGCATTGCACCTTGCTATAACACCATAGGAAGCTGGTAAATTTGCGAGCAGGACAGCACGGGGAAAGAGGGGGGGGTGTGTACAGGGCGCACATATAGTTTAATAATTTTTAAAATTAAACGTTGTGCACTTCGAGTGGTAACTTATACACTCGAATATTTGAGGTTGATGCAGGTACAGTACAAGAAATGATTGATATTTTTAGATATAAAAAGACTGAATATATTTGTATTACACGAGCGTGGTTGAACGTTACTGTTTAATGTATTTTTACAAAATATCTCTCGCTGGAGGGATGTTATGCGCTTATATAAAGGTGTCAGGAGTGGGGTGTTTGGTTCCCTTTTTGGGGTGGGAGATATTGTTGACTGTCGAAAATGTTTCCAGCGACTTCAGGTATATTTTGTTTCATCGGTCGAAAGTAAAATGTACCGAGGATAACCTTAATCGCGTAAACTACCTGAAATTTTTAAGGAAGCCAGGCCAAATCGAAGGAACATAGAAAAAATGGGAAAAACCCGAAACTGGCATGGCAATAAGTACGTTTGCTAAAAAGGGTATTATTTAGCCTTAATGATGCTGTCTCCAAATATACCCTTGAAAATATAAAATGAATGTTGTTACAACGTAACAGGGTGGATACTTCATTTGCATCATCACCAATTGTTTTACCTTATTTTTACAACTGTGTGGAAAGGTGGAGGTTAACCTATAGAGGCTAGGACAAATTGGGCCTGCATTCCTTATGGTATTAGAGGAACCGGGAAAGTAATGTCGTTTGCTTATATTAAATTTTTGATGATGTAAGAGGAACCAGATAATCAGGGGTGACGATGGCCAGAGTGGTCATTAGGGCCCCCATAAATCAGAGGTCATCAATAAGGGTTGGGACCGAGTACGCACGAGACTCGGTCACGGCCGCTAACACTTTCCAGGTCTGCACCAACGGCGGGTTTGTTTTTCGGGAAAATGCAAAGTGGGGATGCGCCCATAAAAGCATGAGAAAAAGGGCATAGTTAGTTAGTAAGACAGCAACCGTATTTTACGAACGAAAGGCTATTTTGTAAAGAAGTAAAGTAACCCTCACAATGAGTTTTCATTTTTAATCACTGATGTAATCGCCCTCGCGGGGGCCAAGAGTATTCAGTACTCAAAGGGTTAAATAGTCATATATGTAAATTTTAATATACGACTTAACTAAATTAAATGAAGTTTAATATACGTGAATCATAGTAAATATTTCGAATTTGAAAATTGTTGAAGTTAGTATCATTAAACGACTTACGGTCGCCAAATGATAGTTTCGCAAATTTTCAGACTTTAATTAGTTTGTTTATTAATCAGACCCGGAGGTTAAATAATCATATGTGTAAATTTTAATATACGACTTAACTAAACTAAATGAAGTTTAATATATGTGAATCATAGTAAATATTTCGAATTTGAAAATTGTTGAAGTTAGTATCATTAAACGACTAACGGTCACCTCTCGAGTGCAAAGGGTTAAACTGTTCATTGCTGCTATAGACCCGGCATTCCTTCCGTGCGACTTCTTGTCAGCAACGCACAGTTGCACTATCGTGCGTGGATCGCTTGGCTACGTCAGGCTCGTGTGTTAGCTGACTGATACGATGCGTCTGACCTTTCGTCGCCCCGACGATCGAGGAAAGTGCGACGGAAGGCCTGTTTCATTGGCATACAAACGCTGCTTGCTCGCGGCACGGTCCGTATTCTTTCGCAGGTCGTTCCAATTGTCCGGCCGATGGCGTTAAATTGACCGAAATAGACGTACAAGGGTCGGCCAGATTACGATTGCCTCGAGCACATTCAATGACCGCCAAGAGCGGCTCGACTTCCGCCGCTTTCACGACCTACGGCCGACAATATGGCCCCTGGCTGCTGCCACGTCGCGGGCCGTCCGCGCGATAATGACGTTCGAGCAGAATGGACGGAGCAACGAGACATCCGTCCCTTCGCCCGCACCTTTCACATGTATGGCGGATCGATACAATGCGGCTTGATTTTTGTCGTCTGGATTTTCGTTTGCCGGTTACGTGCATCCTGTCTGGGAGCTGATATCCCTTGAACGCGGAGGGAGCGAAAACGGGGTGGAATCCCGAGAGGATTCGCTTGGATGTTGAAAACGTACAGTGCGACGCAAAATTTGGGGCCCTTACGATTTTGAAATACACTCACGTTCACAAATTTACCGGACACTTGGCAATTTTTAACGAAATACTCGTAATACTTAGCCCCAGTTATGATAATAAAAGGGAAATACACTTGGATGTTGGGAGCGTACAGTAAGGCTCAAAATTTGGGGCCCTTACGATTTTGAAATACACTCACGTTCACAAATTTACCGGACACTTGGCAATTTTTAACGAAATACTCGTAATACTTAGCCCCAGTTATGATAATAAAAGGGAAATACACTTGGATGTTGGGAGCGTACAGTAAGGCTCAAAATTTGGGGCCCTTACGATTTTGAAATACACTCACGTTCACAAATTTATCGGACACTTGGCAATTTTTAACGAAATACTCGTAATGCTTGGTCCCAGTTACGATCTTAAAAGGAAAATACAAGAAGATTCGCTTGGACGTTGAAAACGTACAGTAAGGCTCAAAATTTCGGGCCCTTACGATTTTGAAATACACTCACGTTCACAAATTTACCGGAAACTTGCCAGTTTTTAACGAAATACTCGTAATGCTTGGCCCCAGTTATGATCTTAAAAGGGAAGTACGAGAAAATTCGCTTAGATATTGGAAGTGTACAGTAAGGCTCAAAATTTGGGGCCCTTACGATTTTGAAATACACTAACGTTCACAAATTTACCGGACACTTGGCAATTTTTAACGAAATACTCGTAATGCTTGGTCTCACTTATGATCTTAAAAGGAAAATACAAGAAGATTCGCTTGGATGTTGGAAACGTACAGTGCGACACGAAATTTGGAGCCCTTACGATTTTGAAATACACTCACGTTCACAAATTTACCGGAAACTTGTCAATTTTTAACGAAATACTCGTAATGCTTGGTCTCACTTATGATCTTAAAAGGAAAATACAAGAAGATTCGCTTGGATGTTGAAAACGTACAGTGCGACACAAAATTTGGGGCCCTTACGATTTTGAAATACACTCACGTTCACAAGTTTATTGGACATTTGGCAATTTTTAACGAAACACTCGTAATACTTGGCCCCAGTTACGATCTTAAAAGGAAAATACAAGAAGATTCGCTTGGATGTTGGGAGCGTACAGTAAGGCTCAAAATTTGGGGCCCTTACGATTTTGAAATACACTCACGTTCACAAATTTACCAAACACTTGGCAAATTTTAACAAAATATTCGTAATACTTGGCCCCAGTTATGATCATAAAAGGGAAATACACTTGGATGTTGGGAGCGTACAGTAAGGCTCAAAATTTGGAGCCTGTTGCGATTTTAAAATACACTCTCGTTCACAAATTTACCGGACACTTGGCAATTTTTAACAAAATACTCATAATACTTGGCCCCAGTTACGATCTTAAAAGGAAAATACAAGAATATTCGCTTGGACGTTGGAAGCGTACAGTGCGGCTCAAAATTTGGGGCCCTTACGATTTTGAAATACATTCCCGTTCACAAGTTTATCGGACACTTACCAATTTTTAACGAAATACTCATAATACTTAGCCCCAGTTATGATCATAAAAGGGAAATACACTTGGATGTTGGGAGTGTACAATAAGGCTCAAAATTTGGGGCCCTTAAGATTTTGAAATACATTCACGTTCACAAATTTACCGGACACTTGGCAATTTTTAACGAAATACTCGTAATACTTGGCCCCAGTTATGATCTTAAAAGGAAAATACAAGAAGATTCGCTTGGACGTTGAAAACGTACAGTGCGGCACAAAATTTGGGGCCAAGTTTGCAATCACCGTAAAAAATGCTATTAAGATCACGTGTGATGGAAAACAAGTCCAATTTTGTAGACGCATGAACGATATATTCTTGTAAATTTTAGCAAAGAAACGATCCTTTCTAAAAAAAAGAGACTACTGATCTACGTAGAAATGTATCGTACCTCGTTTCTATTTGTTTTGTCAGCCCGTTTCACATTGATCTTGTCACCATAATTCATGCCTGAATTCATCGAATATTCCGTATCATATTTACACATGAAACGCGATATAATAGGTGTCAGCTCATTTAATTACAGAATACATACTAATTACGTTATCTAACGTTCGCTGATTATTGTATGAACATACACAGGCATAAAATTATTATCCGTATAATTCATCGTGTTTACGGGCATCAAATATATTCGACTAATTAGCAAAATTAGTCGCCCGTGTATCTCGATACGTTTGATCGGCTCGAATGCAGGATTGATTCGATTCGGTGACTGGAAAATTGAACGACGACAATTAATTTCGATGAATCGCGCGCAACGATTGCTTCATTATGAAAAGAAGCGATGCATACGAGAGAAAAAAAAGCAGAAGATAAAAAGCACACTTTGAATTAAACGTTTGAACACATGCTGGCTTAATTGATCGGTCAATAAAAACTGTTTGTAAATGTAAGACAAAAATTGTAAAAATTAGTTTAAAGAGATAAAAATAAATGAGATGCGTTCATTAATTTATAATTACTCATTACTTCAAAATTTATAACATTTATTGCAAGATAGAGAAACAATGAAAAATACTCATCTACGATTAATAGATAAACAATCAATCATCAGCAATTATTATTTATCATTAATGAATTACTACCGTTATCATAATTCTTATATTTATGTCAATCAATCTATGGTCCAATGCTGAAAATAAAAAATTTTATTCAAACGAAGTAACTCGAATAAAAAATAATCTGTAAATTTATTCGATGTGAACACACGAAAACAAAGTTACTTCTTTAGTATTATTCGTGAGACAAGAACGCTTAAGCAAATTAAGCAAATTACTTGTTATTTCGTTACAAGTAAGCTGTGTCCAAGCCCTTCGAGGTATTGGAAAGGGTTAATGCGGTTCCGAACTCGATAAGGAGAAAATTGGTATATCGTAACGCAACCACATACGTGTGCACACGTAAACGGCCGGGGATGTTCGCTCGTGTTCCAATGTTCGTTGCTGCAATTCGAAACGAGGAGAAGAAAGCAAAGAGAAAACGTGAAAAAAAAAGCATGTGCTCCCCTCGAAAAGTGCACGAAGTTAACCGGTAATGAGACACTTGCGAAAATGGACGCTGTGTTCCACAAAAGTGAAAAGGGTACTTTGAGAGGAATTTCTACGGGCAGCTATTCTAACAATTTCCGGAACTTATAACGACGTCGGTGAAACTTGGCCGTTACGTTCGCACAGGCTTATGGATACATAACGCGTGTGTTTTCGTTCACAAATGAATTTCTTGTAAAAGCACCGGCGCAGTCTAGTTCGTTGTTTAACCCTTTGACTGCGGAAGACTCTGAGCCGAAACGCTTCGCGTGGACGGCGTGCAGTCGGTACTAACTGTCGCTGGGGACTGAATACTTTTTCACGCAATCTGAATCTGTTCGGCGGTGTATTCAATTGTAATATTGTACAGAATCAAATTACTGTTACTTTATCCACTCCAAAATTAATATTTTTCAATTTTTTAAATATTTTTTATCTTCAATATACATTATTTATTCGTCAAGGGTAAAGTTTTAAAACGCCATAATTTGATAATTATAATGTATTATAAAATATATAAAATGAAATGTACAAAACGAACTCCAAACCATACATAACTTTTGTCAAATGGCAGATGAACAGATGAAACGAATTTAAGATATAGGGAAAACTGACGAAATAAACGAGATTTTTCTTGTTGATAAGCAACAAGGTATGTTGTTTCTGAGTGTTACACGGATATGATAAAATGATTTCTTGAGAAATTCAGTAAGACAGCAGTAAGTGATCAAAGCCGTCGCCGAGCGCACATGTGCGCCCATAGTCTATATCGACGGCTTGTGCTGGGCGCATATATGCGCCCGTAGCAGTCAAAGGGTTAAAAACCACAAAATTCAACAGTCCACGTCACGTCACACACCACTGTCTCTAATAATTTACGAGATGTTTGGCCAAATATGTTTTTCAAACTCTACCTCGAGGGCAGTTTTCATCCCTTTAACATTAGTTAACCTCTTGGCCACATATGTGGACATTCAGTTTTTTATAATTATAACGCTCAGTGGCCACAAATGTGGACGTTAAATATTTTTGTGAATTTTTATCGTTTTCTACATTTCTTTTCTTTGTTTCCTTTTTGAATCTCTATTAATATAAAATGAATAAATGTAATAAAATAAAAAAATTAAAATGTAATAAAACAAAAAAATAAATCATCTTTTTTCTTACTATAAACAATTAAATCACCTTTTTTCTTACGATAAAAAATAAATAAAAAATGTTTCAAATGTATTTCCAGACTAATTGGAAATATATTGATAGTTCTTGAGAGAGTCTTGAACGGGAATTTAGAGTATCGAAAGTTTTTACGAGACAGTTTGTTGTATTTGAAGAGGTTTCGTTTAACAAACGTTATCTTATTTTCTATTTAATTTTCGGATGGTTGACGAAAATAGGACACACAGTTTTGCATATCTAAATAAAGTTATTTATTTTATAAAAGAGATGCTGGCTAAGAAACGACCTGGTTAACCGGATAAAAAGACAAAAATGATAACTTCCTCGGAGCGCATCGCATTTCTCTGTGTCGCCCGAAAAACGAGCCAACTTCCGGCGTGGGAGCCGAAAAATGAGGTATTTCTTGCGGCAAGAGAACTCGTAATAAAGGAGGACTCACAGAACTAATTCAGAATTTCTTGTGACTAACCAAAGGACTTTCTCGATGTCTCTCGTGTAATACAGTATCGTGCAAAAGTATCACAGTGCATTTACCAAAAGAAGTTATTACGTGGATGGAAAAGGTTCTGTACGATAAATACCTTTGTAAATTTATTGCGATGCCTACAAATAAGTACCTTTGGAAATTTATTGTGATACCTACAAATAAGAACCTTTGGAAATTTATTGTCATACCTACAAATAAATACCTTTGGAAATTTATTGTGATGCCTACAAATAAGTATCTTTGGAAATGTATTGTGATACCTACAAGTAAATACCTTTGGAAATTTATTGTGATACCTACAAATAAATACCTTTGGAAATTTATTGTGATACCTACAAGTAAATACCTTTGGAAATTTATTGTGATACCTACAAATAAATACCTTTTGAAATTTATTGTGATACCTACAAATAAATACCTTTGGAAATTTATTGTGATAGCTACAAATAAATACCTTTGGAAATTTATTGTGATAGCTACAAATAAATACCTTTGGAAATTTATTGTGATACCTACAAATAAATACCTTTGGAAATTTACTATGACCTTTACTGCAATCATTACAGTTCGTTCCCCTTGTATTAGGTATCTTTCAATATAACTTTCAATTTGATTTCTTCGTCACAAATAAGTGTACTCTAACCCAGGGGTTGGCAACCTGCGGTTCTTTGGATGTGAAACTGCGGCTCTTTAGTTTCATACGCAAATGTTATTTATTTTATAAAAAAAAACATTTAAAAATCGTTCTAAATCAATTAACGAGGATTAGACACCGATTCTATCTCTCAGCCACTTGAACTCACTTTTATCGTATCCCTTCCCCGTGACACGCGTCGTCACTGTCGTCAGTAAATGTTTAATTGTTTTAATTTTTCACTTAAACAATAAATAATTATCTAATAATGCCATGTATATATTATCTAATTTGTTGTGAAAAACACTACTTCTATATGAATAAATAGATATTTTTTCTTATCAATAAATAGATTAGTTTGTTTTATCAAAAAACTTTATTTACGCGAATACCATTTATTGTTGGCAAGAAAAAATTTTGTGGCTCTTTAAAAACTTTGAAATTTTGTAAATTGTAATTTTTTACCCTTCCGACTCAAAAGGTTGCCGACCTCTGCTCTAACTCATCCATAAGTTTAGCGTTAAGAAAACGTACGCTACGAATCCGAAGGCTTCGTTCTCGCACAAGAATACCTGTAAAATCTAAAGGACACGTTCAATCTCCGCTACGAACAGGTCTAACCGTAAAACTTTCCCGCGTTACTGTATTCAACCGGAAGAAAGAAGGAAAAAAGGAGATGAAGTGGACGAGAGACGGAAAGAGGGACACTCTTGCGCCCCCGCAAAGTCGTGGTTCTTTATCCTCCTTGCTCATTCGCGAAACAGTTTCCCAAGTTAATCCCCGTTGATGAAAGTTCCCCCGGGAGAGAAGTTGTTCGTCTAAACCAAAATTGCAGCCGAAAGTCGAACGATCCTCGGACTTCCTATTGCCGGCTCTGTTCGAAACTATTGCGAGCTGGAAGCGGTAACTTTCTGCGGCAACTTTCGCCGGATGGTAAAGGATTCCGCTGAAGTTTTTGTCTGTCCCGTTGTGCATTGAGATGCACCGATTCTGATGCTTTAGATTTTAATTAAACGTCGAACCGCGAAAATCTCGGCAGCTAGACGAAGAATCACGGATGAACGAAGGCTGGAGGAGAAAAATACGGTAAGACGATTTTCGACGATTTTCTTGGGCTTCTATGTGTAGGAATGCGATCGAGCGGATGCGAGTTTGGGAAAGTCGGAAGGGTACTTGAGCTGGGCGATTGTCGTGCGAACGCAGAATGTTTCTAAGGCCCTCATGAAAGATGAGCAGTTGAGAAAACGTTGCGACTGAGAAATTCTGGGTGGTTGTGACCCCGAATGCATCGAGTGAGAAAGGTTGACAATTAGAATGAAAGGAAACGAGCGTTTGGAAGAATATATGAAAGTGGCAGAAAGTGTTTGACTAAGGTTGAAGAAAGGTTTTGACTGTGAACGTGGAAAGAGTGTGATTCTGAACGTTGAACTTGTTAAGTTGTAAAGTCGTTTAAGTTGTTACTGTTAAATTGTTTTAAATATACATTTATTAATATTCTAATCACTTCACTTTTATTTATTCACACCCGAGTCCCATTTTTCGCTCTACTAAAATCATTAAAGTAAAATTTTCCTATACATATACCGGGTGTCTCAGGTTTTAATTTTCAAACTTTGTTAGTGTATTCTATGACACAAAGTAAGAAAAAAATTTTATGTAAACATAAAATAAGAAAAAAATTTTATATAAACATAAAATAAGAAAAACAAATTTTATGTAAACATAAAATAAGAAAAAAAAATTTTATGTAAACATAAAATAAGAAAAAAATTTTATGTAAACATAGATCATATAGAGCTTCATTAAGAAGTTATAATAATTAGTTATAATTAATAATTATAAAAGAAATGTTATTTTTATTTATAATATCCACACCTGCATAACTACAGTGTTAAAACGCTTCACGACTAATAATCTCAAAAAACGGACAAATGAATAAAATCTAAAAAAACATGATTGCTAAATTAATGAATTGGATTTCAGAAATCGTTGTAACAAACAAAAGTGTGTACGATGATACGAATAATTAAAAACTGCTTCCTTCCGGTGAGATTCGTTATTCAACGAGTTCTTTCGCGATAATTAAGCACGATATTTCTGGCAAAATTTAAGAAGCTTCCCGTCCCCGTTTTTCGATCATTTAAAAGCGAATTAATAAACCGTTCGTAAAAGTTGTCGTCCGCAGCTGCACAACGGGATATCATAATAAGCTGGACGAAAAATTAATTGTAGCCCGGTGTTCGTGATTTACGACGAGCCAACCCCAAAATTTCATTTCGGCCGCGTTAAGCTCGATTAAGCGCCCCGATATAAATTGCCGGCGTGAAATTTTTTTTCTCCGTTCCCACCAATTAACCGGGCCCGTGCGTCGCGTAATGAGCCGAGCATAATTTTGTTAATCAATTCAATGTCCCTTCTAGCATTTATTCTTGTACTTTCTACCGGCAGCCTTTAACCCTTTCGCTTCGGCTGTCCAGTCCGCCGAAATACCGTCACTGAACGGAAGCATGCGTCAGAAACATGCACAGTACGCGTTTTTCTAAGTCTTAAATAACAATTGCGCTGAATAAAACAATCGCTGCTCTAATGTAACAAGTATATTTACATTTTTAATATGAAAAGGCTGACAAAATTATTGAAATACAGAATTATTAAAATATAAAATTATTAAAATACAAAATATATTTAGATGCCGCTTATAAGCGGCGCTCGTATCCACAGGTCATCTCATGGACGCCGTCTATAAGCGGCGCTCGAAGGGAAAGGGTTAATAGTGATTGGCTAAGAAACTTCGATTGATAATCGCAGAGATAAGACCGATTAACCTTTGCACGACGAAGGTAGTGTCATGTTCACAACAATATCGAAACCATGTTTTTCGAAAATTGAGCTTTAGTCGTAGGAAGAGACACGTATTTTCGTGATTTCAATGTAATCTCTCATTTTTCACCTTCAATCTTTTTTTTTAAATTAATGTTTAATTTAATTTTTGATCGTTTAGCGGAAGAGCTTCCTTTTGTTTCATTAAACATGTATAGCATGTTCAGAGACCAATGAAACATGTATAGCATATTCAGAGGTTAACAAGTTAAACTTACTTAACCCTTTGCACCCGAATGGCGATACTCGATAGTCAGATAATGCTAGTTTCAGGAATTTCCGAGTTGGAATAGTTAAATAGTCATTTTTGTAAATTCCAATATTCTGCAACCGAATTGAACAAAATTTTACTACAAGTTTATTGACGAATTTCATTATTCTTTATCTAAATCAAATAAATTTTAGTATGAGTAGATGGTGATGCTATTGAATTTCTTTTTATTTTTTTCAAATCAATGTTTAATTTAATTTTTGATCGTTTAAGCGGAAGAATTTTCTTTTGTTTCATTAAACATGTGTAGCATGTTCAGAGACCAATGAAACATGTATAGCATGTTCAGAGGTTAACAAGTTAAACCTACTTAACCCTTTGCACACGAATGGCAATACTCGATAGTCAAATAATGCTAGTTTCACAAATTTCCGAGTTTGAACAGTTAAATAAGCATTTTTGTAAATTTCAATATTTTGCAACCGAATTGAATAAAATTTTACTACGAGTATATTGACGAATTTCATTATTCTTTATCTAAATCAAATAAATTTTAGTATGAGTAGATGGTGGTGCCATTTAATTTCGATATATTCATTCGACGACCGTGAGTCGTCTTTTGAGTGCAAACGATTAACATTAACGCATAAACTTCAAGCTTTTTATCTACTGATCCTTTCAGAATATTCTCAAAGGGTTAAACGCAATTGTGCTTAGAAATGTTCGAGTCGTTGACGTATGATTGTCCTCGAATCGAGCAGGGTACGGTTTCCGTGATAGTTTGATAGGAACTAAGGCTACAAGTTTTGCATGATAAATAGCTGCGCTTAAGATCAAAGTTTCTTGCGAACGTCTCGAAACTCGAGCGGTGGTTATACGTTTCCCCTAATAAGAAAATGATATACGTTTGCAATGGTACCCGGCTAATTCCACTTTGATAGTTTCGATGATAAGTGGTCTACAATTTGTTCACGGCACACAAAACGGTAATAAATCGAACAATTTCAATTACATTTCGTCCTCGACCACAAAACATTATCAAACGCCGTTGATAATTTAACCCTAATCTAATTTCGCTTTGACAATTCATTTAATTCTAAAGTGCCTTGTTATTCTTCAGCCTCGAGCACTACACTAAGACCCCTTTGACGATGCAAATCGTTACATCGTATATTTTTCGAGTTAATTTGCATATAATTTTTCGTGCAACAGAAAACCATAATTTCCCCAGTTCTCTTGAACATCTATATTTCTTGTATACGTACTGGTAATTATAAAACTGGTCCAATCGTGAGTTAAAAGCGTATGTCTCAGCGTATTCGACGTCATACATTTTACAAGGGATTATAAAGTATGATTTTGTGCGCATATATGCAAATATAAATGTATGAACATCATATTTTTGGATTGCTCTGCTGGGATTTGTATTTTATAAAAATTTGTATCCGTATAAATAAATATTTTGTGGAATTTTAATCTTTTTTTAATTATACTCATGAAATGTTACAGCCAAGTATGCTAATAACGTATCGGAAAAGTTTTGTTTTGATTGAATAAAAAAAAAAATTCCGAGTTGGCGGTAATTCATGGTCAAATTAAATTCGAGTGCGAAGGGTTAATAAATTTTTTTCAATTGCTTTATAAAAAATTTAGACCCTGGGGACCGTGTTCGAAAAAATTCACAGTCTCAAATGGGTTAACCCTTTGCACTCGTATGTCTCAGCGTATGCGACGTGATACACTTTACAAGGGATTATAAAGTATGATTTTGTGCTCATATATGCAAATATAAATGTATGAACATCATATTTTTGGATTGCTCTGCTGGGATTTGTATTTTATAAAAATTTGTATCCGTATAAATAAATATTTTGTGGAATTTTCATTTTTTTTTTAATTATACTCACGAAATGTTACATCCAAGTATGCTAATAACGTATCGGAAAAGTTTTGTTTTGATTGAATAAAAAAATAAATTCCGAGTTGGCGGTAATTCATGGTCAAATTAAATTCGAGTGCGAAGGGTTAAAATAGAATCTTGTTATCGACCGCAACAACGTTTCTTAATTCTTAAGGTGACGTATTGTTCCCGCTCCTGTGATGATGCCCCTTCCTTGATTATCACCTTGACTCAGATCCCGGATGGCGCGATTTTAATGAGGAATAATATTATACGTTTCGTTTGCCTTGCTTCTCTTTATTTCTTTTTCTGGTTTTTGGGCGAAGGTCGATCGCCTTTTTAAGGGTTTGGAAAATAGGAAATGAGAGAGGGAAGTTGACAACTGTAAGGTGGAGGGAAAAATTCGGGAAAGGGAAATTACTGGTAGAAGGGGGTGGTCACCCAGATAGGTTAGGCTCTGACCCAGGGGATTCATGATGGTCAGGCCCAGACTTCGTGGTAATAAACCAGAGCCGATTTTTTATGATACAGACAATGAATATAGATCCCTAACAAATCTTCCCGTAATAATTCGATCACCCGGTGTGTGCCGGCACGAGCATGAATTCGCTCGATGCTCGACATTCCGGGAATGATCCCCGTTGTATTTTCATGGTTTATTCGAAACAACGAGCCTCCGGCCAACGATGTTCTTCGCTGGTCAGCATAATTGCGTTTGCCGATCATTTCGCGACGCGAAATTTCGGAACAGCCGCCCGACGGCCATAGTACGATAACAATTCCCCATAGGGAGATGAGCGTCCTAACAAGATTCCGCCGGCTGGTCCTAGTCGTGCCCCATAATACCGTTCTAGACGATCCGAGGACGTAATCGAATTAGCCTGCACATGGATCCACTCGGCAGGCATCCCGGCTGTAATATTGGATCGAGATTCTGGATCATCAAGCCACCGGAAAACTGGCCGAATTAATCAAGTCCTCTATGCTTCACTACGTTTTTCCATTGGTTTCGAATTAATTTTCTCGTTACACTGCTGTCTGTTCGTCCGAATAAATTGTTGGGACGATTAAACGTCGAAGCAAAAGTTCTAAGACCACGTTTCAAGAAATGTTATTCTTCAAGAAATGTTACTTGTGTTTTTAAAAATTATTTAAGAATTATTCCTTTTTTAGACCGATCAGTGATTATCCGAGGCAATCTTATAAATTCACTGTAGTAAAGTTTCCAAAATTTAGTACGATTTTCTGCAGAAGGTATAAATAAAGATTTATTTTCTACGTATTCAGTATTTTTTTATGTGGTTTTCAATTTGATCCATTCCATGCAAATAAGTACACTCTAATTGTCGTTAGTTCTGGTGTTAAGAGAATTCTGAGAGGAAAATTCGAGGAACGAAACATGGTTAAATTAAAAACTATCCAACTCTCAATAAACCCCATCGTTATGAGTAATAGAAAATAAAACAACCCCCACAATGCTATTGTCCACGATAACAGTAACCAACAACGTGAAACGTGTTTTATTTCAATCACGAGACAAAATTCAAGGAAGGTAACAGGGTTAAATTAAAAATTACCTAGCTCCCAATAAACCCCATCGTTATGAGTAATAAAAAATAAAACACCCCGCACAATACTATTGTCCACGATAACAGTAACCAACAACGTGGAACGTGTTTTATTCTGACTACGAGACAAAATTCGAGGAACGTAACAGGGTTAAATTAAAAATTATCCAACTCTCAATAAATCCCATCGTTATGAGTAATAGAAAATAAAACACCCCCCACAATACTATTGTCCACGATAACAGTAACCAATAACGTGAAACGTGTTTTATTTCGACCATGAGACAAAATTCGAGGAACGAAACAGGGGTAAATTAATAATTATCCAACTCTCAATAAATCCCACCGTTATGAGTTAATAGAAAATAGAATATCTCCCAGAATATTTTCGTCCACGATAACAGTAACCGACAACGCGAAACGTGCGTTATTCTAACCACGAGACAAAATTTGAGGAACATAATAGAATTAAATTAAAAATTACCCAACACTCAATAAATCCACATCGTTATGAGTAATAGAAAATAAAACACCCCCCACAATACTATTGTCCACGATAACAGTAACCAATAACGTGAAACGTGTTTTATTTCGACCATGAGACAAAATTCGAGGAACGAAACAGGGGTAAATTAAAAATTATCCAACTCTCAATAAATCCCATCGTTATAAGTAATAAAAAATAAAACACCCCCCACAATACTATTGTCCACGATAACAGTAACCAATAACGTGAAACGTATTTTATTCTGACCACGAGACAAAATTCGAGGAATGAAACAGAATCAAATTAAAAATTATCCAACTCTCAATAAATCCCACCGTTATAAGTTAATAGAAAATAGAATATCTCCCAGAATATTTTCGTCCACGATAACAGTAACCGACAACGCGAAACGTGTTTTATTTCGACCACGAGGAACGACCGGACGTGTTCGTGCGAAACAAGCTAGTCCGCTTTCGTAGAGCATACAAATTCTGTTGGAGCAGCAGGAATCGCGACGCGACCGAGGTACAATGTATTACAGGTTGAGTAGGGGTTGGTGGATGTTCCGAGTGAAAAGTGTTCGCCTGCGGGGCTTAGTCGGCAGATCCGACCTCCTGTTAAATCGGCCGCGCGGATTAAACCACTTACCGATACAAGTTCCGTCGGGGGTGACTTCGTAGCCAGGCAGGCAGGTGATCGACAAGCTGTCCAGTATCGGTTGATCCTTCAACTCCATTGGCTCCGCGCACCGATAAGATCCCGGTGTGTTGATACAACCGTACCGGCACATTTCCGTTTGCAGATCCGGCTGGGCGCACTCGTCCACGTCTACGAGCAGACAAGAATGATCGATTAACGCGTCGGTCCCTCGATAAAAGTGATCGTACCCCAAAATTTCGCCGCGACTCGCACCGTTTTGAAATTGCAGACAGAATATAAATTGTCGCGAGCTGTCTAGAACTGTGTCGAAGTATGAGAAATTCAGATTTTCATACGGATCTATCGATCCGATTAATCGCATCATCGACGACTCGGATACATTCCAAGACCAAATTGCTCAGCTTCATTAAATATTAATATTTAATATTCTAAAAAACAAATGAGAAGACTTACTGGTCGGTAATTTTTCATATTTTTACATTTTCCTTGTTGTTTATAATATTATACTATAAAAATCCCTATCTTAAGACCATCACATACGTTTTTCGACGACTTATAAGCAGAAAGTTTCCGTCATCGAATCTCAGTTCACTAAAGTTTTTTTTTATTTTTTTTTTCGTTGTCCTTTTTTCTTTTCTGTCTCACTACTATTTCACTGTGATGAAACTGTATAGCTAGACACATAGATAACATACAAATTAAAAAATATTCTGCAATAAACAAGCTTTTGTTCTGTAATCCTGATTCGGAATAACTTTCGATTTGTATTTTTTTTACATCTACGATAACTATCATTTTGATAGTCAACTCATCATGCACAGTGTCACCACAGTGAAGTAATAGTGACTAAAGAGAGAAAGAAAAAAGAAAAATAAATATAAAAAATATTTACATGACGGGAATTCGATCGTCGAATTTCCGATTCACAATACATACAACCTGTCGCTTCGCCACTGTTCAATTTCAATTATAAATTCATAATCATGGTACATCAATACATATATGTCTTTAATTGTTTATATCTTTAAAACTACCAGGTAACGACGGCTAGTATTTGGCAGACATACTTAACAATATATACTCTATCATCTTATGAAAGATCGTTGAAATCCGTGTGGTACAGTTGGGGTCTTGTAAGATTCGTCTATTTTACGTAGGAATGCGATCGAGTGGATGCGAGTTTGGAAAAGTCTGAAGAGTACTTGAGTTGGGCGATTGTCGTGTGTGAACGCAGAATGTTTGGACTCGAATATTTCTAAGGCGTGAAAGATGAGAACTTGAGAAAACGTTGCGACTGAGAAATTCTGGATGGTCGTGACCGAATGCGTAGAGTTAGAAAGGTTGAAAATTAGAATGAAAGGAAACGAGGGTTTGGAAGAATATATGACGGGGAAATTGAGCGCGAGGCAGAAAGTGTTTGACTGCTTGAAAGAAAGGTTTTGATTGTGAAGTTGCTAAGTTGTTTTTGTTAAATTGTTTTAAATATACTTTTATTAATATTTTAATCGCTTCACTTTTATTTTTCACACCTGAATTCCATCTTCCGTGCTACAAAAATCATTTTATAGAACTTTCCTATAAATATTATCATATAAGAATCTTTATCTTAAGACCATCCCATACGTTTTTCTCTTATATTACTTTATTTTATTCTTTCTCTCTCTCTCTCTTTTATATTTTAATTTCCTATTATCTTACATTTATGTGTAATATAATGTATTCAAAGTGCCATGATCGTTTGTAAATAAAACAAACAAAAAAAATATATATATATTTTTCACGATAACTGTCATCCTAGTTGCGTGATTCCAGCAAGGAAAATGGACAGAAAATACGGAGGAAAATTGTATTATATATACCTTGGCAGGTCTTCCAGTCATCCTCCAGGATGAAACCATCGGGACAGAGACAAAATACCCGACCCATGGTGGAGAGACAGGTGTGGGAGCATCCGGCGTTGTTGACGCTGCATGGACCGGCGTCCTGACACGTGTGGTTGTCAGCTGACAGCATGGTGTCCTGTAGACCCTCGCAGGAGCATTCGTAGCCGCCTATGGTGTTCCGACACGTATCCTGACAGGGCCCGTGTCCGTTGTTCAACAGACACTCGTTGATATCTGCGTTAATAGAAACGGAAGCGTAATTTCTACGGACTCTCCTCTTCGTCGTTCGATTAACCCCTTGGCATACAAATAAAATGGAATTTGACGCGTTCAAAAAATACTATTTACTTTGGATCAACTGAACGGTTATGCGCGAGTTTGGAAACAGAACATTTTATTTCGAAATTCTTTTTGAAAGGGGGTTGGCAGAGGCATCTTGAATATTCTAAACAGAACAGAATCGACGCACGACTGAAGCAACTAAGTAATCTAATTATACAGGGTGTTCGGACAGCCCTGGGCTTAAATTGAAAGAGTAACGCCCTGAGACATTCTAAGACGAAAATCAAGAATAACGATTTTGCGTTTGAGGCTTTGTTTGCGAGTTATAACTAGTTAAAGATATCGTTTAATCCGGACCGTTCGACTCTTGAGAGCGGGTAACCGAGGCAACTCGGTCGGTAACGTGGCTGAGTCCACAGTGATGCTCAAGCGTCGAACGGTCCGGATTAAACGATATCTTGAACTAGTTATAACTCGTAAACAAAGCCTCAAACGCAAAATCGTTACTCTTGATTTTCGTCTTAGAATGTCTCAGGGAGTTACTTTTTCAATTTAAGCCCAGGGCTGTCCGAACACCCTGTATACTGTACAGCGTTCATTGAAGACAGTTCTTGACGAGTCAGACTCGTCAAAGTCTACGGTGGCACATGAAATGAATGACGACCCTAACTCGTCGTCATTGTATGTCAAGGGGTTATTAACCCTTCTACCACGTTCGCATCTTTAAATTCACGTAGCTTTTTCGTCTTGTTCGCTAAGTTTCAATCAATTTCTATTCTTTACATCTTCCCGTTTTGTAAGTGTAGATTAGTGGTTCTTAAGTGGTGCTTCGAGTGCTACAAGTTTTACTGAGTAGAGTTTTTGTATAAGATTGTAATACGTTGTAATACTATAATAGAAGTGGACCCGCAATCCTCGACTTTCGCAACACGATTGGTTCCTGAAAGTGTGCGCGAATGTTGAATGTTCGAAAGTGGAGGGATGTAAAAAGATATGCATCAAAAACTGTGTTTTAAAGTATTGATCGGAACAACATTGTAGTCTGATGGTTAACCCTTTTAGTGCCAAGCATTTTACGGAATACATGCGAAGAATGCCACGGGCCGATTTGATATGCCCGGTTATTAGAATAGTTTTATAAGGAACAAAATTTCGAAAGTTGGGACTTTTTTCCCCTGTAACCAATAGTGAGGATAAGGCCACGTCGAAAATATTTTGTTACGCCTACAGCAAATTTTTCGGTAAGCGATTTGGGTATAAATTTTCAGTTTCTGCGAATCGGCCGATCTATCAGCCCGCTGGCAGTAAAAGGGTTAAAGTCTCTGATGTCCCCTGAGAGGGGACCGTAAAGGTTTAAAAAGTTAAAATTTTTAAAAATGTGCGAAAGTAGAATGTACGGAAGTCGAGGGGCGCCTGTATAAATTTTTTAGTGAACTATACCTATATCACGCTTATTTCCGTTTCGGTGGACTTACGACCTTAGAGAGTTTAATGTTCCGTAAATCTTTCCTGCGATTAAAAGCGTTCCGTGCTACGAGAACGTTAAGAACCACCGGTATGGACGGTGTGTTTTGTTACGTTGGTCGGAAAAGCAGTCAGAGTCAGTTTTACGAACGTGATGGAAGGGTTAAGGGTTGATCCGTGACTGAAAGATCTTTCAAGTATAATCTATTTAGGATTCCATATGTATAGGAAATGTCCTATTTGTGTCACTAGTGTTTTAACGTTGGACAAAACTTAAGCAGTTAAGGGTTAAGGGTTGATCCGTGGCTGAAAGAACTTTCTAGTATAATCTATTTAGGATTCTATATGTATAGGAAATGTTCTATTTTGGAATTAAGACTATTTGTGTTACTAGTGTTTTAACGTCGGACAAATCTTAAGCGGTTAAGGATTAAGGGTTGATCCGTGACTGAAAAAACTTTCAAGTATAATCTATTTAGGATTCTATATGTATAGGAAATGTCCTGTTTAGGATTTAAGGCTATTTGTGTTACCAGTGTTTTACGTCGGACAAAACTTAAGGAGTTAAGGGTTAAGGGTTGATCCGTGACTGAAAGAACTTTCAATTATAATCTATTTAGGATTCTACATATATAGGAAATGTTTTATTTAGGAATTAAGGTTATTTGTGTCACCAGTGTTTTAACGTTGGACAAAACTTAAGCGGTTAAGGGTTAAGGGTTGATCCGTGGCTGAAAGAACTTTCAAGTATTATATGATTTATTTAGGATTCTACATATATAGGAAATGTCCTATTTTGGAATTAAGGTTATTTGTGTCACCAGTGTTTTAACGTCGGACAAAACTTCAGCGGTTAATGGTTAAGGGTTGATCCGTGACTGAAAGAACTTTCAATTATAATCTATTTAGGATTCTATATGTATAGGAAATGTTCTATTTTGGAATTAAGACTATTTGTGTTACTAGTGTTTTAACGTTGGACAAAACTTAAGCGGTTAAGGGTTAAGGGTTGATTCGTGACTGAAAGAAATTTCAAGTATAATTCAAGTATTTAGGATTCTATATGTATAGGAAATGTTTTATTTAGGATCTAAGGCTATTTGTGTCACCAGTATTTTAATGTCGGACAAAACTTAAGCGGCAACTTAATACAATTGTTTATTCATAATTTTTGCATAATGTTTAATTTTGTTAATAAAAGGGTTAACAGCGAGACAGAGTTAAGGTTAAAAGATTAATGGTCATTTTAGTAGTTGTTAGAATTTAGAGATATGCAAATAAGTATGCGAGCCGCTGTTCCTGCACTCACCCTTGCACGTGAACCTATCCTCGGCCAGTTTCATCCCCTTCGGGCACTCGCAACGAAACGATCCCGGTGTGTTCACGCATTTATGCTCGCAACCCCTCTTGTTATCCTTGCATTCGTTCACATCTGGATTTTAACGAGTACGTGTAATTCGTGGAATTTGGCTAACTTCTGCGACACGACATTTCTGATGGCTCGCTATTTATGTGGATGATCCGTCATGAGCATAATGATGTTTGAGCACGCGCACTGTGCGTTCTTTCAACATTTTCAGCCGACTAAATGTAACCGTTTGATCGTGCAAAATATTTCTCAACCATAATCCCCAAACTTGAACCATGAAAACCTTAGATTTTTTAGACAATGCAAAATCATTGATAAGATCATTGATAAAATTAAACATTAAATATTACACAAAATCTTTTTTGTTAAAAACATTCAAATTTTTATCTCTGAGATGGTATTTTTATATTTTTCGAAATTACACTATATTGCTGTTCCTTTTTTTTTTTTTTAATTAATTTAGCTAATTATTCAAAAATTTGAAATACACGATATTATCTAAATTTTGTCGTTTATCGGGATAAATTGAAATTCCTAAATGAAACGTGATTAAAATACGGTAAAGATGGTAAAGCTCGTTCATAAAAACTGAACTGCTTCATTGTTTCGTTCGATCAGTATTTCTCGTTCCCCTCACTTATTCAGCTCGGCCATCCTTTTGTTTTTTTTTATATCCGTTCCATGGTTTAAAGCGGAGCCTTGTTTTACCAGACTTTCGACTAATTCGGATCAGCTGTATTCTCGATTCGTTTGAATTAACGAGAATTCTCCCGCTCGCAAGAAGCTAATTTTTCCGAGGGTCGTTAATTTAAATTTTCAATTAATTAATCCACTTAGCCGTCCAATCTAAATCAACGAATTTTCATCGGATTTTTGTACGGTACGTTGAAGTCCTTTAACCTGATTCGCATTCAATTACCTTTCACCGTAAAATCGTCGCGCCCTAATTAATTATCTTCGTTTTACAAAAATTTCACCGGTCTGGAATAAAGGTTTAATTAACGAGAGCAATGTTTATGAGGTCACAGATCGTGAATATTAAGCGGCACCTGCACTATGTAACATTGGACATTGTTATGTTATAACAATCTTCAACCTTGTTGTGTAACACATTTCTATAATTTTTTTGTTCATACCAATAAACGCGTATACAAAATAATCTGGTGCTTATAATCGAAGAAGCGTATGCAAATCTAGCAACAAATTAAAGAAATATGTTATATAACACAGTTGAAAGGAAATTTGTTATATACCACCCTCTTAAGCTAAAATATCATATCCAGCATTTCGAAACGTCTGGCAAAGCGAAAATTTTATTTTATTTTTAGTTGAAATATTTAAGTATGCTAAACATGTTAAATAACTTAAACTTTAACTTAATACGTAAAAAATATGAAACTTGGTGTACAGGTAGAGTAAATCATCCATGATACATACCTATTTTTTGTTCGTGCCTAATTTCATTTTCAAGGGATGATTATACCCCTTAAAGAAAATGTAAAATTATCTTTGTCCTCGAATATCTCGAGAACGGTGAGAGATATTGAAAAAAAGTTTAAACAAAAGTTGAATGATATTTTTATGTTTACAAGATTGGATAAAAAGATTTTTTGAAAAATCGATATTATTTTGAGTTACTCCCTCCACCAGACCTTAAATTTCATTTTTTGATCTTTTAAATTTCAGGTTAAAGTGCTCCTCGGTACCCCCTATCCATCCTTGTAAATAGTTTCTCTTTATCTATTTTTTTTTATAAGTAAATAAAACGTCTATTGTCGAATTTAAACTTATACTTTGAAATAACCGATTTCAAAATGTTTTTCTTTTATAGAGGGAGGATATAGCAACGGATTCAACTATTTTAAAAAGCGGTCAGATCTCAAAAAACATTGGGAAGCACTGTTGTTTTGTTACACAGGACAGATGCAGCTTAAACAAGAAACGAAGAAGGCTCGTTTTCAATCACGTAATTCTTCCTTGTTTTAAAACAAGCGAGCAAGCCACGAAATAAAATTTAACCCTAGATTCATAAACATGCATGGGAGATACACTATTCGTCACTCAGATGAATATATTATATTGATGATTTTTTGTTGTATAGAGTACAAGGAGTAATAAAATGAACTTTAAATCTGAAAAGTTGTTAATCAATCATTGATTGTTGGAAATTAAAATGAACGCAACAGTTTATTTCGAGCGATCGAAGTTTATCTTTCTATATCTTCTCACGTACAGTGGCTCCAAAAAGTATTCGTACACTGTATTATAAGGAAATTTATCTACTTCTGAAATTCTGATTTCAATGAAACTTTATGCGTGTACAGAGCATGGTGTGTCCTGCGTGGAGCAATTTTTTTGGCGGCAAAATATCTTTTAAGGGGGCTGATAACGAATCTCAAAGTTTCAGCAATTTTTCACGCTTTGAATACAAGCTTTTCTGTGTTCTTTTTTTATGGCAGGGCGATAGGGTATTAAAAATTAAACATTTTCTATTTGAAAAGTTTTGCTTCATCAAGTACCATTACAAAGTTATCTTTAAAAAATGAGAGAAAACTCAGAAACTTCAACGTTGGTTTCACCCCTTTAAAATGGCATTTAAATGAAAAGAAGAGATTAATTATATATTATACTATTACGATCTACGTACTCACAAAGTTTTATCAAATACTTCTATCAGACTCAAAATTTCAGGCTTAAAACGAATTTATTTGTGACATAGTGTACGAATACTTTTTGGAGCCACTGTATTTTTCACGGTCTGTGTAGACGAATGTTTACGAATCTTGGGTTACTAACCACCCTTAAGTTTTATAAGATACTCCCCGGTTCCAGGATTTCTGAAAACGAAATCGTCGTGTTTTAATACGGGCAAGGAGAAGAAATTGTCGATCGTGGAACGCGAAAGCTGTCAATATTTCAACGAGTATCCTGTCGATATTTCATCTCGAGAAATTTCTTTTTCACCCCCTCTTGACGGGTAGCCCTTTCATGGAAAAACGGTGTCGTTCCAGAACGGAAGAAACAGATGGAGACCATCAACAAATTATTAGATCGCAAAAACGTTATGGTAATTTTACGCGTGGTCTTTCTAGACGATATTTTATATTCCTGACGAATAACGTGGCCCTATAAAATTTTGTCCTGGAAACGGTACAGCGAACGAGAGGGACCACGAATGAAAGTGAACGCAAAACGTAGAATAAGAAATTAGAATGAACGAACGTAACCTGGAAACGTGACGTAATTACTGCCAGTGAAAAGCGTAGAAAATATTTTGGAAACCCAATCGTCCACGTTTGTAGATATAATAGCAATTTGAAAGCACTTCATGTTTTAATAACTTTTTAATAAATTGAGAAAGTTATGCTTCGAGATAATTTGTTCGGTATTTGCTGAACACCAAGCTTAGCATAATAATTTCTGACGTATACGACTTTCACGTATAACAGACACAACCTAATCTGTGAATATCATAATTAAATTGTACCCTGTTTGAAACTCTAAGTACTTCCTAAAGTAACGTTATTGTGAATTTAATATTCCAAATATATTCAAATATTTATTTTATCAATCCAGTATAATGAAATTCGAAACCCCTTTCGTTATAGAAGGTGTGCATATCTGTATGCGTTTAGTAATATATATACAGAGTGTCCCAGGTTTTAATGTTCAAACTTTATTGATGTATTCCATGGCACAAAGTAAGAAAAAAATGTTACGTAAACATAGGTCATATAGAGGTTTATTAAGAAGTTATAACAAAAATTCAAAACAGGAATAGTAATTAACTTGCTGTTACTGCGAGCATTGGCTTCGATAGGTCAACAGTATTGTGTTTTTCAGTGTGTTTATGTAAGCTACGTTTACTATCTGAGGTCACCAAACATTGAAACGAATTTTCGCCAATAATAGTTTGCGAGGATCGCAACGAGGACTGGCATGTGAATAGATTCAAGCGGACACGTTTAAACGCTAAGAAATAGGTAATTATTTACTTTAGGAGTCTCAACTCCGATTTTAATGATTCTGAAATATGTTATAGAAGAGAGTATTTCGAACAACTTTTTCCTATACATATAACCGTCGCTCGGCCTTAGTTTCCGAGATATTTGCGAAATTCCTTCCGTGCTACTACATTGAATTTTTGTTACAACTTCCTAACCCTTTGCACTCGAGGACTGTTTAAAATTTGACTTCAAACTCTAGGGCTTCGCTATGGAGACAATGCAAATAACTTTCAGTTCGTAACAGAAGGTCGAAAACAAATCGTGTATAGGATATTCTGCTCTTGGTTTTTTTTTTACATATTATAACATTTGTATCCATAACCAACAATGACTTTTCTTTTAATGCACATACCATTTACTTATACGTGAAGACGATCTTTCCACTGAAATTACTTCGAGTAACTGGTAATATGAATGAAAAGAAACTTCGAGTTCAAAGGGTTAATAAAATTCTATATGACCTATGTTTACATAAAAATTTTTTCTTATTTTGTGCCATAGAATACACTAACAAAGTTTGAACATTTAAACCTGAAACACCCTGTATATAACTAGAATTTTTTAACTTATAATAATACCTGTTACACATATCATTTCGTAGTATTATCCTTCGCACCTATAATTACTAGAACACGTTCAGAAATTATTTCAGAAATATTGTTTTGTCTACAGCTACCATTTATTTCTTTGTCGCTGTATCTCATACCAGCTTGCACCCAAGGAAAAGAAAGTTTGAAGGAACAGAAAAACGATCACGTACCGATACACCTGTCGCCGTCCAACCGGAAACCCTTGTAGCAGGAGCACACCGGCCTGCCGTCCACTTCCTTGCAAACGTGATCGCAGGAAGACCCGATACAGGCACCTTCGAAACTCTCCTTGGCCTTGCACTTCGGCACATCACCGATCCACTGGCGATTTCTGCAGAGCAACCTGCTCGTCGTGCTCGCCATATAGAATCCCGGGGCACACTCGTAGTCAGCTTCCAAGTACTCGTGTCCTGGTATCGAGGACCTTGAAAGAAATGGCGATCGCGAAATTTTAACCGCTTGCGTTCGAAGCAGCGGAGCCGCCATGTTAATTTTGCACGAGTAATTGATCGCGAGGCAATGACGATGAAAATTATTGTTTGAAAATTCGGAAGAATGGACGCTCTTTCTGTTAGGGATCGATATTTATTGTCTGTATTATTAAAAAAACCAGTTCTGGTTTATTATCACGGAGTCTGGGCCTGACCATCGCGTATCCCCTGGGTCAAAGTCTAATCTACCCGAGTGACCACCCCCTTCTACCAGTGATTTCCCTTTCCCGAACTTTTCCCTCCACCTTACAGTTGTCAACTTCCCTCTCCCACTTCCTGTTTTCCAAAACCCAATAAAAGTCAATCGACCTTCGGCCACGAACCAGAATAAAAAAGAAGCAAAGCAAACGAAGAAGCATAATACCATTTTCATGAAATCGCGCCACCCAGGACCAGAATCAAGGTGATAGTCAAGGAAGGGACAATAAATCAGCTTAACATTTCAAGAAACGTTGTTGCGGTCGATAACACTTACAGTTTCATAGCAGAGAAAGTAAAGGGTGGGAGAAAATTGATTATTGACAATGGACATTAATCGTCGGACTGCTTAGCATTTTATTTCAAGTGTCTGCATGGTTAGGAGGTAAGTTAGCAAGGAAATAGTTGTAAATTCTGAAACCGATAAAATTTAGTATAACAGTTGAAATCTAGCTTCTCCGTATACAGGGTGAGTCGTTTAACTGGTCTACTTGAACTTGCTTATGAATTTGTTGTGGCACGTAATGGATCAACACCGTCATGTCGCCACTCCACGGAACGAAGGCTATTTTTGAGTTTAATATTC
This sequence comes from Tetrapedia diversipes, assembly GCA_033822845.1. Classification (NCBI taxonomy): domain Eukaryota; kingdom Metazoa; phylum Arthropoda; class Insecta; order Hymenoptera; family Apidae; genus Tetrapedia; species Tetrapedia diversipes. The sequence continues at coordinate 47,267 of JAOPTO010002264.1, forward strand.
TTAGTTTATTAGCATGCAACTAAAAGATTAATCTATGACCTGGCGAGAAACGGTGTATTTTTAAGCTAAACGTGTTTAGATTTTCGCTTCTTTCGTTCTCAACAGCCGAGGCCGTGTCATAAAGAGAGAATTTCTGAAGGGTCCAGGCACACATTTGTAACGGTAAAAGACCGACAGCCAGAACCTGGAGGAATTTTCCGTCGTTGCTAACCGGCACCACCACCCTCACCACTAACACGGCACTACCCCTCCTCCATGAGCGAACTAAGGGCTCAAGGAGGAGTACCTAACCAACTTAGGCTCGCTGATTGGTATTTTTCCGAATCTGAAAGGACCAATCAGCGGGTTTGTCAAAACAAGAAGTGGATAGTGGTCGGTGGCAGCGTGTCAGTCAACTCAGTCAACTCAATCAAGTCAGTGAATTCAGTCAAGTCAACTTTGTCAACACAGTCATCAGAGTCATCAGAGTCCGCGCCCTTGCCTTCTACAAACACTCGCATGTCAAACTGACGTGCGAGGAGCGACATTTGACGCTCAACAGAACTGTTAAAATATATTGCTATCAACAGAAATTATACAGATCAATCATTTATCTTCTTCTCGATAACTTCAACAATTTTAACCTTTAACCCCTTGACATACAATGACGAGTCTGACTCGTGATTCATTTTACGGGCCACTGTAGACTTTGAAGAGTCAGACTCGTCAAGCGCTTTTTTCGGCGGACGCCGTGCAGTATACAATTAGATTACATAGTTGCTTCACTCGTGCGTCGATTATTATTTTTTAATATTATTTAGATGTTCTTTATTAACATCAATCTGAATGAAAAATCCAAATTTCAAAATAAAATATACTCTTTCTCAGCGTTCACGTAATCGTTCAGTTGAGCGAAATTAAATGGTATTTTTCGGTCGCATCAAGTTCCATTTAATTCGTATGTCAAGGGGTTAATATACCTTCGAATGTGACGCGTTACAGTTAACAAAAATCGAGATGGGTCTTCGTGTCTTGGTAAAAAAAAAGAGTGAAATGGGATAATACAAATAATTGCACCCTACGCTTTCAAAACATTTTAATAAACGATTTGCAAATAATTTTAAACGAAACGGTTAAACGACTCACTCTATATATTCGAGAAATTAAGAATCATTTGTAGGCTGAAAATCATTATTTGACTTCAACAAAACGTTTATTCCATTTAAATCGTCCTTAACTTATAAAACGAACGAATTCAGTTTTATAATCAAACATCCATTTCGTGATTTCATTTCTAACGTTTCTCCCGACCCGAAGCCTTCAATATTCCTCGTTCCATATAATTCGACACGTTCTCGAATCAAGATTTATCCGCTATTACAGTCACTTCCCTGGCTTCCTCGATCTTTTTACGTTTTGCAGCACCGCCGGCCAATTCCAGCACCTAGTAGCGCTGAAAAGTTCCGCCCTTTGGACTCGAAACTTTTCTGGTTCTCCTGCAATCCCGGCTGCGAACTTGTCCCAGTAATTCAGTTTTCTCGCGAAAAAGGGGGCCGAATTTCAGGCGGCAATAGAGCGACACGTTCTTCGGCGCCAAGGCAGGGGTGCGAGCTCGTTTAAAGAACAGATCAAAGGGGAGGAAAAAGGGGGAGCGTTGAAAAGAACCATTCGTCCTCCTCCACGAACGGCAGGGACAACGAGAACAATAATTACAGATTTCTCGGCGTTGAATTGTCGAAGCAAAGTGAACACGCAAAGCGAAATATCCAGTTTACGGATAATAAATTAGATTTTTCAACGAATTCAAGACAAATACCGAGTAGTTCGATTGTTATAGCCTTTTAAACAGAATTTAACGGTTTGCTTTACACGTGTAACGGTTTTAATTAATTATTTCTTTAATCGTAAATTGAAATTGAGCGCAATAAGAAAATCACTGGAAAATAACTAAAATATTCAACGGTTATTATTCGATTCTGTCAACTAGTACAAATCTCTAAATCTCTAAGTCTCTAATTAACCTCTCACGAGTAACCTGCAGTATAACCACGCTTTTGCCAAGCTTACAGTTTTTCATATCAACCCTTAAGCAAATTTCTATTCGAGTCACCCTGTCCCCCTCCTCCAAAAAAGGAGAATCAATAAAATCCACCGAAAATTTATTTCCTCCAAACCTCCGAGCAAATTATTTACTAACTCGAACAAAAGCCCTCGGCCTCGTGAAACTCTCATTAATTACCCCCGGCTCATCCTCCGCGCCAACCCTGAGAACATAATAACGGGGGCTCGCAACTCGGCGAACGCGCGCTGGAAGATCTATCGTCATAAGGGGAATCGCATCGACTAGATTCAAAGTGCGGCGTTCGGGGATAAGTTGAATAATTCATGCTAAAAGCCACTCACTTTACATATTTGATCAGCGCGTGCCGGGCGAGAGGCGCCGGCACGAATGTCCCGTTTATGCATGATAGATCCCCCTCTGTATCGTCCTCGTACGCCGCAGTGGTGCTCGCCGTTTCCGTGTTCTTCCTTCCGGCCCCGCCGATTATGGGCCGGAAATGCGACTCCACCGCTTTTCTGAGCCCAACCTCGTCCCGTTTAGGCAGCGTCGACGGCAACTTCATGCTGGACGTCATGTACGCGTTGTAGTCCTTCAGGGCCCTCGCCAGGACCTCGTTCTCCAGGTCCAAGATCGGCAGATCCTCCTCCGTTCGGGAATAACCCAGCATTTTTTCCGCGTCGTACCTGATAAAACTCTTGCTTATTGAGATACTCCTGGTATCAGGCTAGACGAAATTTGCCCGGGTATTGCGGAGAGGTGGAAAAATTGCATGTAGAAGGATCAGGGGTACAGGTTCGTCAGTGGGGATAGGCCCGCCTCATGATCTCACGCATTTTTTCCGCGTCGTACCTGATAGAACTCCTGCTTATTGAGATACTCCTGGTATCAGGGTAGACCAAAATTGACCGGGTATTGCGGAGAGGTAGAAAGATTGCATGTAGAAGGATCAGGGGTACAGGTTCGTCAGTGGGGATAGGTCCGTCTCATGATCTCACGCATCTTTTCCGCGTCGTACCTGATAGAGCTCTTGCTTATTGAGATACTCCTGGTATCAGGGTAGACGAAAATTGCCCGGGTATTGCTGAGAGGTGGAAAGATTGCATGTAGAAGGATCAGGGGTACAGGTTCGTCAGTAACGATAGGCCCGCCTCATGATCTCACGCATCTTTTCCGTGTCGTATCTGATAGAACTCTTGCTTATGAGATACTCCTGGTATCAGGGTAGAGGAAAATTGCCTGGGTATTGCGGAGAGGTGGAAAGATTGCATGTAGAAGGATCAGGGGTACAGGTTCGTCAGTGGGGATAGGCCCGCCTCATGATCTCACGCATTTTTTCCGCGTCGTACCTGATAGAACTCTTGCTTATGAGATACTCCTGGTATCAGGCTAGACGAAATTTGCCCGGGTATTGCGGAGAGGTGGAAAGATTGCATGTAGAAGGATCAGGAGTATAGGTTTGTCAGGGAGCAAGCCCGCCTCATGATCTCACGAATTTTCGACCGTGGCGTACTATTCGTCGAAACCGTCACAACCACCAACAGGTCGTGAGACAAGGAATGTGAATGAGACGCGTCTAGACAGAGAAAGGTAGTGCGATGAACTACTATATAGTACGTGGCTTAATGTGTGGGGCCACAGGGACGGGGAAAGATGAAGTTAGGTGGAGGTAGCGATAGACCCCTCTTGCCCCTCTGACATTCTAAATGCCATCTTTCCAGCTCTGTGCTATACTCGGGTATTTCACAAGATACACGATATATACGAGAAAACTAGATTGCATACAACTGATAACGCGATTAGAATCTACACAGTGTTGTCAGTTTATTCTTACTTTTCGATCAACGATTATCAACGTTTTCATACACCTATCTACCTCAGATATCATTAGAGATACCCGGGTAATTTTGGTATACTCGGGTATCTGATAGGTTCAACTAAAATCACTAATACTACCCAGGTACTAACCTAGAGCCGGTGAACCTGGGCCCGTTCGCCTCGCCAGAACCATCCTGCTTGCGTTCCGTGTTCCTGTAGGAGGGCCTCGACACCGAGCTCCCTAGGATACGGTTCTCCAGACTGGCCGGGTCCTCCATCCGCGTCCTCGAGATCTCTTTCTCCAGCTGCTTGGAGAACTCCCGCTCGACGGTGTCCTCGTACATCTTGTGACGAGACGTAGTTTGGTCGGATCTCCTGGTGGCCTCGGTGGTCAACTGAGGATCCTGAAGACTGGACGAGGGCGGGGTGACGTAGTCGGAGCTGTTCGGAGGATTTCGATCGCCTCTCCAGGTCACGTTCGGGGAACCGTAGCCGGAAACGTTGTCGTTCGCGTCCGTTTTGCCTAGAAGCAGCGCGGCTGGCGCGTCGTTCATTCTTCTCTTGAACTTGGACATCCTGCGTGCCTCGTTCCTCTCCCCGTTCGACGACTTCGGCCTCTTCCTTCCCCGTTTCCGCTCGCGATTCTTTCTCCTCCTGCGCCGCTCCGCCCGATACCTCCTCGCTGGAGTATCCTTCGACTTCTTCGTTTGTCCGCCCCGCTTCCCTCTGATCTCGTTCTCGCGGACATCCTGCCCGACCTCTTTCGCCTCCTTGGAATCTTTGTTCCTGCGCCGCTTCTTGCGACCCCTGTCGCTGTTCTCCCCCTTCCGGCGAGAAATCGACGTTGACGCTGTTCGAGGCACACAGATTTCGCGTTAGACCGAGGAAAATACAGGGACGACGTTAATGGTGGTTACACAGGCCGGTGATTCTTTGATTGGTGGTACAAAGGTATGACAGATTCTGGAGATTATGGTGTTTATAAGGTGTATCGGTGTTATTGCAGTGGGGGGGGTAGTTGCAGGGCGGATTTAAGTTTTAGTCGCTCTAGGATTTCAAAATTCTGCAATAAAAAGGAAAGGTAGGGGGAAGGATTGCACACTCTTAAAATATTAGATTCGAAAGCTAAAATTCTTCTGTAAAAATTTATTAATCTTTCTAAGAACTTTCGTAGCTCCAGGCTATAGCCTGCTCAGCTTGTACCTACATCCGCCGCTGGATAATTAAATTCCGTCTTCGTGTTTAAGGTGCATTTTCTAAGAAGCGTTTAAGATTTAACAGGTATGCACAAACTTTTGTGACCGACTGTATTTGGGCTCAAGCGACCCGACTAATCTCCATGCGATTATACTTGTGACTGTGTCGGCGCGATTTGAAGAGCAAACATTTTTTACTCACTGACATTCAAAGCAGGCCGAAGAGATGAGTTGGTAGCACCTTCTGGTGGAACGAGGACCTTGTCCCTATTTCCGTCAGCCCGGGGCGCTGTTTCCGCTTCCGTCTCCGACACCTCAGCCGCGTTTCGAGATGAGACAGGACTCCCATCCTCATCGAGCGCCTTTTTACCCTCGGGAGACGCATTCCAGCTAATGGACAACACAGCGAACCGTTTTTCTCCCTCTCTCTCTCTCTCTCTCCCTTTTCCCCTTTCTTTGTCTCCCCTTCTGTATACTTGACCAGGGAAACCCTTTTCCCTTTAGCATGCATAACGCCGTGTACCTCTTTAAGTTTTACCCTATTTAAAACTTCTGTCCTCGAGGACAGTTTCTGTTAAGCTTTCAGCTGGAAAACGCGAACGTTTAAGAATTCTGAACGGTTGTCTAATCTCTGATTATGCATAAATCCTGTTTGTTTGGAGAAATGGAATTTTAACGTGATCGTACGAAACATTTATGCGTTGAATCAGATAAATGCTATGCTGTAAAATAATTGAAGACGGTGGAAACGATCTTTTTTAACATTATTCATATAAATTTGTATAAAATTGTAGACATTTATATACTTTTACAGTAAAGTATCAAAACGGCCATGTTTGTACTATTTCATAAAAGACGTGTTAACAATTATTAACAAACCGAATTATGGATCATCTCGGGTGCAAACAATAAGTCGACGATCTAAAATCTTTTCATAGATGATTATTAAATGTATTTTGTAAAATACAAATAAGTTCCTATTAGTGCAAATAACAAATTTGAATTCGCACTTTTTCGAACACTTAAAGCACAGCAGTTTTGTTCCGATTTAATAAAAATGAACGATGAAACACTTCGAAACAAATTCTCGTGCGTTTATTAACCGTTTGCGTACCAGAGGGTTTTTTAAAAACACGATCGAAAAATGCTAAGGAGCGCGATCGCACTCTTTCGATTATGTGTCGAAATATTATTTATTCTTCAAATTTTTCATATTTTTAATTTGTCACTTATTCTTTTATGAAACCTTAATTTTTTATCTACTTGTATTATATACTATTATTTATAGAGGGTGTTCGGACAGCCCTGGGCTTAAATTGAAAGAGTAACTCCCTGAGACATTCTAAGATGAAAATCAAGAGTAACGATTTTGCGTTTGAGGCTTTGTTTACGAGTTATAACTAGTTAAAGATATCGTTTAATCCGGACCGTTCGACGCTTGAGAGCGGGTAACTGAGGCAACTCAAAAAAAAAAAAGAATCCGAAAGAATCCGGCAAGAAAAAAAAAAAAAAGAATCCGAAGCTCTCTATTTTAAGAGCAGCCAGAAAGTGGTCTCGCTGGAAACAATTGACACTGCTCTAGAAACACGACGGCCGACCTTGGTAATTAACGTGCCAATTCGCTTATTAACTTCAGCGTCGCAGACACGCGCCGCGCGTTCCTCGGGGGAGTTGAGCAACTATGCGCATCATATTCTCTCCGGTCCCTTAATCGGCCATCAAATTTACATGCGCGCGAATTCCAGCGAACCGTTGTGTCACGAGCTCCCCTGAACGATTTACAACGAACTGAACAGCTCTCCCCCCCCCCCAACCCCCGTTTCTCCAATCCCTCTGGTCTCCCTTGCATTGTTTCCTCGAAACGAAGTATCAAAAAAAAAAAGGAAGAAAGAAAAAAAAACACGAATCGTTAATTCAACGCGGTTGAAACGATTGTTCGTCGTCGATTCGGGGGATCGAACGGATCCGATCGATCGAACGGATCAAATATGCATAAAGTACTTACACGTACGACTGATCCGCATCGTCGGCCTGCAGCTCGTCCCGCAGCTCGCCTATTTTCCTCTCGTCATCCCTGTTGCCGAACCGTTCGACGTTCTGGCAGCTGCCTGCGAACACGAAGGATCACGCTGCGTTCATTTCCCGTTGAAACTTCGAGATCGGGGAAAACGAGGTGAGGACACGAAGCAGGGGGGGAGAAGGGGACGGGACGGGGGTGAAAAATGGAAACGAGAATCCGGTGTTGTCCGCTGCTGCGAAATACAAGCGCGGGAGTTTTCATTTCCGCGAGGCGGGGCGGAAAGTTTCACCTGGCGAGAGAGAGAGAGAGAGAGAGGGATGAAAGAGGGTGAAGGGTGGAAAGTTTTCGCAGTTGCAGACCTTAGAGCCTGACTTTGGTTCCGCTGGAACTTCGACCGGAACTGAATGGGACCCCTGCCACTTTGAAATGCCGGCAAAAGTGCTTGCATACGCCCCCTCGCAGCGTCGCTACGCCAGCCAACTCTTTTCAGCCAGATATTGAACTTTTTTTATCGCGTCGAACGAGCGGGATGAAAGGTTCGAGCGAAAGGCGGCGCGGAAACAAAGCGTAATGGTCGTTTCGCGGAAATCGTCGGCCGGCCACCGACGGAATTTGTGCACCAAGCATCGAATTATGTACAGCAACGGACGAAAGTTTAAGATTAGAGGACGATGTCCTCGAACATAGTTTTATGGCCTACAAAATATCGTCCGTACACTCGTTTTTGTTGTTATTGTTGGATTTTAACGTGGTCAGGGACAACAATTTTAGTTTTTAACACTAGATTGCCGCAGTGAGTCAATTTGACTCACTTATGATGTTGTCAAATTCAAGTGTCACATGAAAGGAATAGAAGTAAGGGTGTTTGTGCTAAATGTAATAAACAAAATCGGCAGACATTGTATTTTAACCCTTTGAGTGCTATGGGCGCATATATGTGTCTGACAGAAGTTGCTCGTGGGGACTATAGACGCATATATGCGTTTGTCAATTTTTGTTTCCTTCACCTTATGATTTTTTCCGTGGCCACACGTTTCGGCGTTAACCTTTTAGTGTTGACGAAAATTACTCGTAGGAACTATGGACGAAAATATTCGTTTGCCAATTTTTTCGATCTTTTGCTTACTTCGAAGCGCTAAGGCCAAGAGTATTCAGCACTCAAAGGGTTAAAGACAGCATATATATGTAAAACTTGTTTTGAACAAACTTTATTTAAAGTAAAATTTTATTTCTTTTTTAAAACTTCAATTTTTTTTTTTAGTCAAATTGACTCGTTACAGGCAAAATAGGTGTATACCCAATATCCGGCAATCTAGTGTTAATGGAGAAATGAAAGCCTTTTAGATTTTAATATTTAATAATAATAATAATAACATGGATGAAATTAATAATTACAATAACGTTTTGTTCTTATCTTTTATCTTGATTTTGTACAATTTTAATTTTACTTTCGTTTCTTCATTTTTACTTTCTCTCTCTCTTTCTCTCTCTCTGATCTCAATAATATCATACAGCAATCATTCAGAACACACTCATTCTTACCAACATACTTTCATACACCACATTCACCAATCATTCACAATTAATTGTTTTCAACAGTTATTAACACTATTTGTTGATTTGGCCAGAATGCAAATTTTGTTTATCGTGCTATTCTTTGTAAATTGGTCAGTTTAATTTCGTTGATCCTTTGGTCTTAAACTTTTGTCCGCTACTGTACGTGTGCACTGATCATTTAACCCTTTGCGTGTCTAGCAGCTTCCTTCACGGACGCTCGTAGGGTACAGTAACGCTCAAAAGTTTGGAGCGTTAGGCCGCCATTCGAACGAAACGAATTATTGTTGTGGATGTTATCTCTGATTATAATCGAGCATGAATATTTCCGGAATCAGAGGGGAAACAAAGGTTGCCAGAGTCCGTCAGACCGAATTTCACCATTTCTAGGTTAAATTAGCACGAGTAAGAGAGAACTTACGCGACAATTTTCCAGACCTCGCACTAAACGCGTTAATGGCTTTGCTGCGTCTTGTAGTTACTTTGCTAACTTTTAATGGGTTTCTACTTGGCAAGAGACACTGAACCCATAGAACCCTATATTAGAACATGACCTCGCGATTAGACCTTCTAGTGACTAATTCAACATGATCCTGAACACCCGCAGTGACATAATTCAGAACTCACAGCATGTTGCCTATCGTAGACTCGAACTTGTGCGATCACGTCTGCTGTGATTGTGCATCAATTAGGCCATAGTTGAGTATCTATGCGTTGCAGCGTCGGCAGTATTAGCGACGATTAAGCAACGCGTATAACTAGAGTGATAGAGTGGACTGTATCTAAATGAATGATTGCGACTTCGGATGTACTAGGCTTTATTTTAGATGTAAACCGTTTCAAAGTTGTGACGAGAGTGTCTCTTCGAAGACACTTCATATTTTACAAAAACTCGGAATTGGGCGTACAATATTTGGCTATAGGTGAGGGAAAACGATCTACTAATTTCTTATTGGCTAGCTATGTTCGAGTGGAAGTGGTAAGATCTGTGACGTTGAAGGGTTTTCCTAAAAGACCATAGCGAGTAATAGACCTAAGGAGTACCTTGGAATGAATGAAAACTGCAAACATAGACTCTACGGCTGAAGTTAAGGGTTCTGACACCAGATGTGACTTGACCATAAACCAAAGAAAAAACGGGCTGGAATGTAATGACTCCTTGGGTCCTGTTTCTGCTACGACTAACGAACTATGGGTTGTAAAACGGCAAAGGTTTTCTAAAGAAACTAAAAAATACGTTAAGCTATTGTAATATTAGAAACTAGACTTATCCTCTTATTTTATGTGCTTTTCAAGACCTAACAGTATCTAACTTAAAACTTCTAGGATCCTATTTCGGATCATGTAATCTTTGGATCATGTTGAACGAGACAACTTGACTATAACACTTTATTAACCTAACATTGGACTGTTTAAATCACACACAAAACGATCCTGAACCCAAAGGGTACTGGCTTCGTGTAACCCTAGACCCAAAGACATTATTCTTGTCGACCTGCTTATGTAGCAGGAAGAAGGGGGTGACATGTGATTAGTTGGTGATATATTATAGAATTAAGTCTAGATATACTTGGAGCTTCGATTCAAACCAACAATCACTAGGGTGCCCAAGTTCTTACTAAGTCTTCGCAAAGGTTTCCATAGCTTTATGCAAATCGGTGCCATTGTGAAGCACTGTCCGGATTTTCCTTGTTTAAGTTTTCTCAAATTAGTCGTGTCAAAAATAACGAACGACAGTTGAAAGCGTATAAGAACTAAATATTCGTTTTCCACAAAGAAACGAATGGCATTTATGCCCATAGACTTCATAAATAATATTATTCTAAAAATTAAAATACAGAATCCAATGTATTGAAGTCCTTTTTTCTATCCTTAACAGTTAAACATAGATCAGGTTACAGTTAAGTTCAAATTAAGTTCGAATTAGATTCGAATTAACTTAGGGTCTGCTTTCAACTCGGTTCAAGTTATAGTTCTGGGTTAGCTTCGAATTAGATTTGGATTAGTTTTAAGATCTAAAGTAACTTCCGATTAAATTTCAGTTGAGATCTCGTGACGTTCAGACGTAGGCTTTCGCATGAACAACCTTTTTTCTATTTTTAACAGTTAAACATAGATCAGGTTTCAGTTAAGTTCAAATTAAGTTCGAATTAGATTCGAATTAACTTAGGGTCTGCTTTCAACTCGGTTCAAGTTATAGTTCTGGGTTAGTTTCGAATAAGATTTGGATTAGTTTTAAGATCTAAAGTAACTTCTGATTAAATTTCAGTTGAGCTCTCGTGACGTTCAGACGTAGGCTTTCGTATGAACAACCTTTTTTCTATCTTTAACAGTTAAACATAGATCAGGTTTCAGTTAAGTTCAAATTAAGTTCGAATTAGGTTCGAATTAACTTAGGGTCTGCTTTCAACTCGGTTCAAGTTATAGTTATGGGTTAGCTTCGAATTAGATTTGGATTAGATTTGGATTAGTTTCAGGTTAAGTCTCGGACAGATCTAAAGTAACTTCTGATTAAATTTCAGTTGAGATCTCGTGACGTTCAGTAGAGTTTCGTATGAAAAACCTGGACATTAAGATCTCTTGACCTCGAAATAACCTGGATCGTTCCCCTGGTTCTCAGGATTCGGTACATTCGATCTCTCCATCTCGAGAAGCTCTCAGACGATTCCTTCAACTCCAGCATTTCCGGTAAAGAGTTCCTTGACCCCCGGGGTAGTCTGAAGAGTCATCCCAAAGTTCTGGCCGCTACGATTTTAGGAAAGTTTAAGTCGGTTCCGTTGATCCCAAAATTCCTCATAGCGATCTCAAACGCGTCTCTCGACTTTGTGATAATCCAACACAGTTGTTTGACACTCTGCTAAACTTTCACGGTTCCTGTGTCTCTTATGTCGCGAACCTCACAATTTCCCTTGCACGAAGAACATCCAATATTCATATTTTCACTTTCTTGTTAGAGCAACAATCATACATACAATAATATTTTACTTTGAGCCATCCATTAACCCTTTACCGCATATGAGCCCATATATGGTATTACAGTTTTGATTCAATTTTATTTCCAAATTAAGTATTATAAAACAATTCAAACTATTTTAATCCATCACATATATATTTAGCAATAATAAAACGCGAAGAACATCGAGTATTCATACTTTCACTCATTTGTTTGAGGAACAATCATACATACAATAATATTTTACTTTGAGCCATCCATTAACCCTTTACCGCATATGAGCCCATATATGGTATTACAGTTTTGATTCAATTTTATTTCCAAATTAAGTATTATAAAATAATTCAAACTATTTTAATCCATCACATATATATTTAGCAATAATAAAACGCGAAGAACATCGAGTATTCATACTTTCACTCATTTGTTTGAGGAACAATCATACATACAATAATATTTTACTTTGAGACATCCATTAACCCTTTACCGCATATGAGCCCATATATGGTATTGCAGTTTTGATTCAATTTTATTTCCAAATTAAGTATTATAAAATAATTCAAACTATTTTAATCCATCACATATATATTTAGCAATAATAAAACGCGAAGAACATCGAGTATTCATACTTTCACTCATTTGTTTGAGCAACAATCATACATACAATAATATTTTATTTTGAGCCATCCATTAACCCTTTACCACATATGGGCCCATACATGGTATTGCAGTTTTGATTCAATTTTATTTCCAAATTAAGTATTATAAAATAATTCAAACTATTTTAATCCATCACATATATATTTAGCAATAATAAAACGCGAAGAACATCGAGTATTCATACTTTCACTCATTTGTTTGAGGAACAATCATACATACAATAATATTTTACTTTGAGACATCCATTAACCCTTTACCGCATATGAGCCCATATATGGTATTGCAGTTTTGATTCAATTTTATTTCCAAATTAAGTATTATAAAATAATTCAAACTATTTTAACATCCACATATATATTAGTAATAATAAAACGCGAAGAACATCGAGTATTCATACTTTCACTCATTTGTTTGAGGAACAATCATACATACAATAATATTTTACTTTGAGACATCCATTAACCCTTTACCGCATATGAGCCCATATATGGTATTACAATTTTGATTCAATTTTATTTCCAAATTAAGTATTATAAAATAATTCAAACTATTTTAATCCATCACATATATATTTAGCAATAATAAAACGCGAAGAACATCGAGTATTCATACTTTCACTCATTTGTTTGAGCAACAATCATACATACAATAATATTTTATTTTGAGCCATCCATTAACCCTTTACCACATATGGGCCCATACATGGTATTGCAGTTTTGATTCAATTTTATTTCCAAATTAAGTATTATAAAATAATTCAAACTATTTTAATCCATCACATATATATTTAGCAATAATAAAACGCGAAAAAAATTGTCTATGATTTTATGATACTTAATTTGGAAATAAAATTGAATCAAAACTGCAATACCATATATATGGGCCCGTATGCGGTAAAGGGTTAAGATCTTTTTCGTTTCGTGTTGTTGTTGTGATAATACAACATAGTTGTTTGACACTCTGCTTAACTTTCACGGTTCCTGTGTCTCTTATGTCACAAACCTCACAATGAATCCTTAAAGTTTACAACATCATCAATAGTGAATTTAATTTACTGATAACTAATAAATACTCTACCATTCAATGCTGCTTTAACTATTGACTTAGAAAGCTAATGGCCCAATTAAATTAATATCCACCAGAATGAACTCAAGACTTACAAATTCACGCACAATCTTAAATAACATTTTTGAAACGAGATCAAATAAGTTCTGACTAAAAGCTAATTTAGTTGATAAGACGATTTACAAGCTTGTTATTAAAAAAAAAACCTAGATCTTCATCAACGTTGCTTACTTCAGAATTATCAAAAAATCCACGACAGAACTTTCCCTCCAACCCAATATTTTACTTTGAGCCATCATTAAGATCTCTTTCGTTTCGTGTAGGCTATAACGAAGGTGTTTCAATGTTTGCCGTTCTTTTTAAGAGCAATAGCTATCTTTTATTGTACCACGTTTCGTTTTGAAACGATCAGTCGTTAAAGAGAGAAGAAAATATTTCGTATCTCGCGATCCTTTTTCCTCTTGCCGTGTATGCAAAAGCTAATGAAACCGTGTACCGCGTACACATAGTACACGCTTCATTACGACCGTGTTCCTTTCGCGAGAACATCTCAATTTTAGTAGCTTCCTTGCTGTTTCCTATTTTCGCTTCATCTCATAATTTTTCGCGGGGCTCATACCCACACATCGTGCACTAGCTGCTGCAACACTTCCTGTATCTCTTGCTGAGCCCGCCGTCGAGTTCACAGCGTGGCTTTATTCGACAACAACAACAACAACAAAAAACCGGCTAAAAAGGAGAAAGACCTGCGCTTTTATCTTTTGTAACGATCGCGCCGACGCCGAAACACCGTTTAGAGGCCAGTAATTCGGCGCAGCCCGGTGACGACTACCCTTTTACGCCCCTTTCTCGATATCTCACCCTTGGCACCGTTTTACCTTCTTCGTTTCTCCGAAAACTCTTCTCCCGTTCTTTAATTCTGCGCTTAATTCGCTAAAACGTACTTAGACGTACCAGGTGTTTTATTTATTTATTTATATAATTTACGGGTAAGAGCTAATTGGTGGACGTACAGTAGCGGACAAAAGTTTAAGACGAGAGGACAGTACCAAAGATAGTTTTATCGTTTGCGAGTATTACCTGTATATTTATTTTTATTTCTATTAATGTAGAACAATGTTTATTGATTTCTATAGAATACGAATTTTTCTTATCGTACCATTTCTCGTAAATTAATTTATTTGGTTTCGTTAACTCTTTGATCTTTAACATTTTTTTTTCGCTAGTGAATGTATAGAGTATACTAGTTCAAAACGGAGGACATTACATAGAAAATAAGAATGAAGAATGACAGTGTTTACATCATAAAATGGAATAAAATTAATTAAAATAAAATAAAATAAAATAAAATAAAATAAAATAAATTGAAATAAAACAAAATAAAATAAAATAAAATAAAATAAAATAAAATAAATTGAATTAAAATAAAATAAAGTGCATAGTGCAATAATGTAGTAAATTAAACATATTTAGATAACAGTTTACAGTTTATGATCGATGAAATTTTTAATATTTGCGTAGATGGTGAATTTTAAACTTTATTATAAACTTTGAAATTGCTAAACCCGTCATTTTTACGGGCTTTCGTATAAATAGGTATAGGTCATGTTTATTATGGAAATTAAAATGTTTGAATGGAAATTGAGTACGAAAAAATAATTGTTCTTATATTTCTGTAAAAGTGGTCATAAAATTCTAGACCAACACATAAATCGTATCAAAATTTTTAAGCATGAAATTTGAAAACTGTCGAAATGACGGTCTTGGTGGTTCTAGTGCTAACCCTTTGCTCTCGAGAGGTGACTGTTAGTCGTCTAATGATACTAACTTCAAAAATTTTCAAAGTCGAAACCTTTACTAAGATTTGCCTATATTAAATGTTCCTTAGTTTAGTTAAGTAGTATATTAAAATTTACGTATATAACTATTTAACCTCCGGGTCTCATTAATAAACAAACTAATTAAATTCTAAAAACTAGCGAAGGTATCATTTGGCGACCGACAGTCGCCTCTCGAGCGCAAAGGGTTAAAACGAAAAATTCAGACGCGTGAGTTAAAAGTTGCGAGTTAATTAATGCGTAGGTTAATAACAGGGAATATTGGACTTCGAATGCAACGTGAATCTTGTAGACGAATTTCCGTGCAATGTCAACATCCTAGAATTGCTGGATCTGTTCGTAACACGTCGAATTAATTTCTAATTCGCCCCTGGTGCTAACCAAATCCCGAGGCATCCTGTTCCGACCCCCGCGCAAACCCTCCGAGCACATGTAAATAATGCAATCCGAAATAATATTAAAGCGGGGAACGGAAATTCAATTTTCTCTCGTTCGCCTGTGTTTAATCTCGTCTTTCGAAAACGAAAACCGAACACGGCTGCAATTCGCGTGTCTTGTAAGCGCGCTTCAATTCGGAGGTATTAGAGGAATTAGGAGAAAATTCAATGCACCTGGAAAATTTTACATCTGGAATATACGCCTGGAAGATTTTGGCTGCAAAGAACCTTGCCATCCCTGTTTTGACTGTTTCTAAATACATTTAATCTTTTGCACTCGAGAGGTTAATATTACTGTCTAACAATATTAACTTCAATGATTTTCAAGTGAAAAATATTTACCAAGATTCCTTATATTAAACGTCATTTAGTTTAGTTAAGTTGTATACAAAAATTTACATATATGACTGTTTAACCTGTGGGACTGACTGATAAACAAATTAACTAAAAATTGAAAATTTGTTAAACTATCATTTGGTGATTAAGAGTTACCTCCTGGGCGCAAAGAGTTAAAAGATCTTCTTCAAACAATTTCGAGATATTTAGATTCAACCATTAACCCTTTGCACTCGAGAAGTTACTGTCGGCCGTCTAACAATATTAACTTCAATGATTTTCAAGTGAAAAATATTTACCAAGATTCCTTATATTAAACCTCATTTAGTTTAGTTAAGTTGCATACAAAAATTTACATATGTGATTGTTTAACCTGTGGGACTGATTGATAGACAAACTAACTAAAAATTGAAAATTTGTTAAACTATCATTTGGTGATTAACAGTCACCTCCTGGGCGCAAAGTGTTAATTGATCTTCTTCAACAATTTCGAGATAGTTAGATTCAACAATTAACCCTTTGCACTCGAGAGGTTACTGTCGGCCGTCTAATAGTGTTAACTTCAAAAATTTTCAAATTTGAAATATTTACTAAGATTCGCCTATATTAAACGTCATTTAGTTTAGTTAAGTTGTATACAAAAATTTACATATATGACTGTTTAACCTTTGAGACTGACTAATAAAGAAATTGACTAATGTCTGCAAATTTGCGAAACTATTATTTGGTGGCTAACAGTCGCCTCTCGAGTGTAAAGGGTTAAAGGTATAGGAAATTTTTATTTGTCAAACAGACTAATGAAACATTTAGCCCTTTACAGTCGAGAGGTGACTGTTAACCGTCTAATAGTATTAACTTCAAAAATTTTCAAATTCAAAACATTTGCTAATATTCACCTATATTAAACGTCATTTAGTTTACTTAAGTAATATACTAAAATTTAAATGTGTGACTATTTAACCTCTAAGTGTGATTAATAATCAAACTAACTAATATCAGAAAATTTGCGAAACTATCATTTGGCGATTAATGGTCACGTTTAAGGCGAAAAGGGTTAAGTGATCTTCTTCAACAATTTCGAGATATTTAGATTCAACAATTAACCCTTTGCACTCGAGAGGCGAATACTGGTCGTCTAATAGTATTAATTTTCAAATAAAATAAAATTTTCAAATTCAAAACATTTACTAAGATTCATCTATATTAAACGTCATATAGTTTAGTTAAGTAATATACTAAAATTTAAATGTATGACTATTTAACCTCTAAATGTGACTAATAAACAAACTAACTAAAGTCTGAAAATTTGCGAAACTATCGTTTGGTGGCTAGCAGTCATCTCTCGAGCGCAAACGGTTAACCACATATGAATATTAGAAATAGTTATACAAGAAACGTCCGTAAATCTAGTGTTAATCGTGAAATTCATTGCGAAATTGATGCGATCTCGATTAACACCATTCCTACCGACACTTCACGTATACCTACACCTACCGCGACATTCCCACGTAAGATAGACTACAAATTTTTCTCAGAAAATAAACAATGAAAAAGAAAGTGAATATTAAAAAATGTATTATACGTATATTTGAGGAAAAGTCTAAAGTTTAAAGGCGATTCAATTATGCTGTATACATAAAATTCTAATCGAAATTTTAAAAACGGTCATTTGACCGATCGTGGTAGGAATAGTGTTAATCGGATGTGCCGTTACTTTTGAACGCGCGTGTACTAACGTTAGCCTGGTAACGTCTGTTAAAGTAATGAATTATGGTGCATTGGCCTTCGAAGCTCGTCGAGGTCGTCCAACGTAGGATAGGTCAGTCGCCTTGCTCTAACTCATCCGAATCGTGGCCTCTGCTGCACCGTCCTACGTGAACCGGAAATATAATGGTGTCGATCTGATTCGGAACCGAGCCCCCGTTGCCAGTTGAACGCTACGGAACTGCTCAAAGAGTGGATAAACTTGGGGAGGCCAGCGAGAAATTTGCTACAGATGCATTATAGAGGAAGCCAGTGGGGAAACGAAGGGTAACGGAAACCCCGAATGATATATTCAGAACGCTCGGATGCGCCTCCGTTTCGCCGGAGAACTTGGACATAATTAACGAGGGTTAATCATCCCAGCGCAGATTTCTTTCGTTAATTCTTTAATTATTCGCAGAAACTGTGGGTGTGCAAAAATTTTGTTTATCATGCTATTCCTTATAAATTAATTGGTTTAATTTTGTACACCCTTTGGTCAATGTAGAACATAGTTTTATGGTCTGCAAATATTGTCTGTACATTCGTTTTTATTGTTATTATGGTAGAACACTATTTATTGATTACCACAGAATGTATATTTTGATTATCGTGCCATTCCTTATAAATTAGTTAATTTAATTTTGTTAACTGTTTGGTCTTAAGACAAGAGGACAATGTAGAACATAGTTTTATGGTCTGCAAATATTATCTGTACATTCATTTTTATTGTTATCATGGTAAAACACTATTTATTGATTAGCACAGAATGCAAATTTTGTCTATCATACTATTCCATATAAATTAGTTTATTTAATTTCGTTAACTGTTTGGTCTTAAGACAAGAGAACAATGTAGAACAGTTTCATGGTTTACAAATATTGTCCATAGATGCATTCCTATTGTCATTATGGTGGAATACTATTTATTGATTAGCACAGAATTCAAATTTTTTTATCATGTTATTCCTTATAAATTAATTAATTTAATTTCGTTGACTTCTTGATCTTAAGAGAAGAGGACAACGTAGAACAGTTTCATGGTTTGCAAATATTGTCCATTCATGCATTTCTATTGCCATTATGGTGGAATACTATTTATTTATTAGCATAGAATGCAAATTTTCTTTATCAGGTTATTCCTTATAAATTAATTAATTTAGTTTCGTTGACTTCTTGATCTTAAGAGAAGAGGACAATGTAGAACAGTTTCATGGTTTGCAAATATTGTCCATAGATGCATTCCTATTGTCATTATGGTGGAATACTATTTATTGATTAGCATAGAATGCAAATTTTTTATCATGTTATTCCTTATAAATTAATTAATTTAATTTCGTTGACTTCTTGATCTTAAGAGAAGAGAACAATGTAGAACAGTTTCATGGTTTGCAAATATTGTCCATAGATGCATTCCTATTGTCATTATGGTGGAATACTATTTATTGATTAGCATAGAATGCAAATTTTTTATCATGTTATTCCTTATAAATTAATTAATTTAATTTCGTTGACTTCTTGATCTTAAGAGAAGAGAACAATGTAGAACATAGTTTTATGGTCTGCAAATATTGTCTGTACATTCGTTTTTATTGTTATTATGGTAGAACACTATTTATTGATTACCACAGAATGTATATTTTGATTATCGTGCCATTCCTTATAAATTAGTTAATTTAATTTTGTTAACTGTTTGGTCTTAAGACAAGAGGACAATGTAGAACATAGTTTTATGGTCTGCAAATATTATCTGTACATTCATTTTTATTGTTATCATGGTAAAACACTATTTATTGATTAGCACAGAATGCAAATTTTGTCTATCATACTATTCCATATAAATTAGTTTATTTAATTTCGTTAACTGTTTGGTCTTAAGACAAGAGAACAATGTAGAACAGTTTCATGGTTTACAAATATTGTCCATAGATGCATTCCTATTGTCATTATGGTGGAATACTATTTATTGATTAGCACAGAATTCAAATTTTTTTATCATGTTATTCCTTATAAATTAATTAATTTAATTTCGTTGACTTCTTGATCTTAAGAGAAGAGGACAACGTAGAACAGTTTCATGGTTTGCAAATATTGTCCATTCATGCATTTCTATTGCCATTATGGTGGAATACTATTTATTTATTAGCATAGAATGCAAATTTTCTTTATCAGGTTATTCCTTATAAATTAATTAATTTAGTTTCGTACACTCTTTCATCTCAAACTTTTGTCCGCTACTGTACGGCGTTGCACGAAACTAGGAAAAAGAAATACACAGTTGTTCGTTGGAGCGATTATTTCGCGAAACGAACGTCTGAACAATCCACGGACACGCATGGGCAAGAGAGAAAGAAATAATAATCATCTCCTTCGCTGGAAAACGCGCTCGTACGTCATCCGTGAGAAGAAACCATGAAAAGAAAATGTGTCGCCGTGTAGAACGCATTGTGAAAGAAATAAAACGTGTCACGCCCCGTTACCGTTTCAAAGATTCGTCTGAGATCATCGGTTTATATAAAACGTCATCGACAAAGCGGCGTTTATACAGTAATATCAGGTCAACACGCGCTGCGACCGCGATTTCATGTTTCACGCCCGAGCTGAAAACGTTGCGTTTCAAGATAAAACCCACCGCGGGGAAATGACGAAACCGTTTCGCCAAGTTTAATTCATACGTGATCACAGTACTGTTCTCCCATGCATGAGCTAATAGAAAGACCGAGGAGTTCGAGTAAAAAGAGTTTTCGAACAACAGAACCAGATCATCTGCACCTGCAGTAATTAAATTAAATTAGAAAAAATTAAATTAATTATTTGATAAAGAATACCATGATAAACAAAATTTACATTATGTGCTAATTTTTAAACAGTGTTCCTCTGTAATAATAATAAAAGTGAATGTACAGGCAATATTTGCAGACCATAAAACTATATTCTACATTGACCAAAGAGTGTACGAAATTAAACCAATTATTTTATAAGGAATAGCATGATAAACAAAATTTACATTCCGTGCTAATTTTTAAACAGTGTTCCTCTCTAATAATAATAAAAGTGAATGTACAGGCAGTATTTGCAGACCATAAAACTATATTCTACATTGACCAAAGAGTGTACGAAATTAAACCAATTATTTTATAAGGAATAGCATGATAAACAAAATTTACATTCTATGCTAATTTTTAAACAGTGTTCCTCTGTAATGATAATAAAAGTAAATGTATCTACAGAAAATATTTGCAGACCATAAAATTATGTTCTACACTGTCCTCTTGTCTTAAGAGCAAAGAGTGAACGAAATTAAATTAACTAATTTATAAAGAATAGCATGATAAACAAAATTTGTATTATGTGCTTACCAATAAATAGCGTTCTACGATAATAACAATAAAAATGAATAACATGATAAACAAAATTTGCATTCTATAATAATTATTAAATAGCGTTCCATCATAATAATAAGAGTCAACAAAATGAAAGTAACTAATTTATAAAGAATAGCATGATAAACAAAATTTGTATTATGTGCTTACCAATAAATAGCGTTCTACGATAATAACAATAAAAATGAATAACATGGTAAACAAAATTTGCATTCTATAATAATTATTAAATAGCGTTCCATCATAATAATAAGAGTCAACAAAATGAAAGTAACTAATTTATAAAGAATAGCATGATAAACAAAATTTGCATTCTGTAGTAATCAATAAAAACAAGGGAAGATGTACGATCGCGAGTCAAAGATTCACTAATCTACATCAGGCCATAAAATTATGTTCTACATTATCCTCTCGTCTTAAGACCAAAGAGTCAACGAAATTAAATTAACTAATGTATAAGTAATAACATGATAAACAAAATTTGTATTCTGTGCTAATCAATAAATAGTGTTCTACTATAATAATAATAGAAATGAATACACAGACAATATTTGCAGACCATAAAACTATGTTCTACATTGTCCTCTCGTCTTAAACTTTTGTCTGCTACTGTACGTTAATTCGATCGTAAGATAATTAAATGTTGAGAATAGTTAAAATAGATACTTCCATTTGTGCTCGAACTCGTGCGAGCAAATTTTCAGACGAAAATCCATAAACGTCCAAAATGAAAGCGTTCCTAAAAATATTTTCGGATACGAAAACGGAGATTTATAAAAATTTACCGTCTAATTTCTCTTTGCGAGCTATTCGATGGCGTGTTAACGTGAAATTGAGAGACTCGGTGGCGAATAAAAATAAATTTGCCGGGCATTTAAAATGCGAACGAAATGAGCGCTAAATTGAAACTAGGCGAGGAAACGAAAAGTTAAGCGAGTGTTTCGCAGTTTTAGGAAACAGAGTGATATTAAAACGCGTCGCATACGTTGAAGCGAGCGTATTTGTTTACACACAAAGTTGCCCTATTGCATCGGGAAACTTTTTAATTAATCTCGTCCAACGTTCTGGTCCCTGAACCCTTCGATTCTGAATAATTGGAGCTTCGGAAAATATCTAAACCTCGAGGATAAAAGCAAACCCATTCTTTGATCAATTTCAAAAACATGAAATAAACGTAGGTGCATTTTTTATAACAGCTGCGGATAATTACAATAAATTTGTACTGCTTAATCAAATTTATGCCAGTGCAAAAATTTAGCGCTCTTTAAAATGAAATGATAAACTTAATCGAAAAACTCTTCATTAAAAATTATGAATATATATTTTTGGTCAATACTATCTATAACTACAAACATCAAACATTATAAAATTATATCAGAACTTAAAAATTTAAAGTAAAAATTTACTTGTCGGCTTCTCTATGCGAACTTTTCGATGATGTGTTAAAGTAGATAGCTCAATAGACAACCCCTATTGTCTGAAACTTCCATTACTATTCCCCCACTATTTTCTTAAGTCCCCAATCCTAAGAGGGAAAATCTGAAAGTCCCAGAACTAACTTCAGGGCCCAATAACATCCCCAAAGAGATCAAAGATTTATTCTAAACCCCACCAAAACGTAAATCTCTAGGACACCAAGGTTATGGGTCCCAATGGGGCCCATTCAGGACTTCTAACCACTTCTAATCCCTGAAAGAAGGTCTAGGGAACTATGAAGAATTCAGGGACCAATTTTGGGCCCTGAAGTATTCATTTCCAAGCAGATCGACACCTTAAGCTTCTCGCAAACATATGATCCTAGAACATTAGTGGGTTAATAGTCCCAATGAGGCCCATTCAAAACATTTCATGACTTTCAATTCGTGAAAGAAAGTCTAGGGAACTCCAACTTTCCAAAGACCAATTTTAGAGCTAAAGAAATCCATTTTCAAAGGAACCAATGCCCCATAGGAAGCCATAAGCTTTGCGTAAGGCCCAACGGAACCAATGGATGGTCCCAATGAGGCCCACCTTGGACTTTTCACTACCTTCAGCTCCAATAAAATATACTTCGTTCTAAGTTTTCTCAAACGCTTTTCGAATTCAAAGTAACAATCCCTGGACGAACAACAAAAAGATATTGTTCGTATTTTCTACTTGAATATCACCACGATATTTTTTCATTTCACCCTTTTCTCTTTCTCTTATTCGCTGCCGGCGTTGTAGGTTAACGTGCACGGCCACGAACTAGGCAAAGGAAGCTATAGTTCCATACTTTACTCAGAAACAAGAGTTCAGAGTACTTAAAGCTTCTGAAACTGCTGAGGTAAAACTTTTCCGCTCCTCCTTTACCGTGCACCATCCCTCTCGTTCTTTATCCCTCCTTTTTTTCCTTTTCGTTAGCTTACCCAAGCGGGTAATTAAGACGTTTTGTCGGGAGAAACCCTAGAATCCCGTGAATACCGAAAGCATTTCTTGTTATAGCCTGGTAAGAAGTGCAAGGCATTGTAAATGTATAATTTTCAAAATAAAAGATTCGTGTCACCAATCGAATATGTTAGATTTTCTCGAAGAAGAAATAACTTCGACACTCGGCGACACTTTGTCCAATCCTTCGACGGCTAGTTCTCTATTTTACTATAGATTTGTCCGTGTTCAATTGCGGATGGTTAAGTAAATTCGAAAATCGCTCATTTCGTGAAAGCTAAGAATAAAAATTTTAATGAGAATACTCGTGTATAAAGATAGCTCACAGCCAAACACGTTTATAAAAATTAAAGGAAAAGAAGTTTGGTAGGTCAATCATTTCAAAATTGTTACCCCAATGCAATACCAAAGAGATAACCTTTGTACCCGCCAACTTATGTCTACCATTATGTCTAACCCTTAACGGACGACGATTCTTTCGACCGGATGAGATAGCAGGACGAAGCGATTTTTGAGAATGTACTGAGTGACTTACATAATATAATAAAATGATCTTAAATATAAATTATTTCATAAAAGCGTTATATTTCGATTGTTTATCTATATTTACATCTTTAAAACTTTATCTTTACAAAAATTATATTCTGCGATACTTTCTGGAGCATTGACCAAGATGCATTCGTGACTTATCTGGACATGTATCATAATAATATGAAGTTTCATATCTTCCACTTGGCTTATTCCGAGTAGAACAAACTTTGCAATCCTTCTTTGTTCCAGCAAGAATTACATGAAATTTTCCATTCAAACAAATTTCGTCGGGGTCCAAGGTCTCATAGAAGAATCAGTTTCAACATCTTATCTCCGTTATGATATGTCATTTCAAACAATGTAATAAAAGACCATCGATAGCTAAGGAACCTTTCCAAGAACCAACAGTTCATTTTCATTTGGAAATAACAAAATCTAACGTATATACCGAGTGTCGCCTCTCACTCGCCACTCGTCCTGCCGCGCGACACACCATGGCTGTATATAATCTGTAAATAATCGCTTGAAACACCATTTTTCATCAACCAGACTCTCAACCGATTAATCACTTCCAGCGAATTTTCCTTAATTCCCAAGAAAACCTTTACATTAAACCCTCTTATACCCGACGTGCCTGCAAAAACGCAATTTTCCCCAGAAACCATCAATTCCTCTCGAACCTGGTTCGGCAGAGCATACCACCGCAATTATAAGAAAGTAATCTCCCACGTATTCAACTGGTGCACGAAGCAGCCAAAGAGAACAGCGGAAAACGTTCGAAGCCACGAACATCCAAGAGAATTCCCTCCCGTTGGACCCGTCTAAGAACCACCGTCGCAAGAGGAAACGAGAAAATCGACGTGAAACCGGCCAAGCCAGCGCGTTTGTCCGCGGAGAAACTTATTAACGAGCCCGATAGATTCGCGATTTCTTTCAATAAAAATCCCCACGGCTCGCAACGCTGTCCGCAAACTCAGCAAGAGTTTCCGGTCCCGGTCCCGAGCGGGGCAAAAGGAGAACGCTAACGCGTCCAACCACCCTCCCAACCCCTCCCAGCGAGTTAAATTCGCCAACAGTGCTGCGGATTCGTGTGGCGACGAGGGGGGGGGGGAGGAGGGGGTTGGAGGAAGAGGAACGAGAGACGGTCTCTCGACGAAGTTGGAAACGCTTCCGAAGCACAGAGTCGGTCGAAAGTCTATACTTTCCCGCATCCGCGGCAACACTTGCCACGCGATTTACTCGATTTAAGTGGCGGCAGAAGGGTTGAAGGGGCCGGGAGGGTGGCGGGGGATCGGGTTCGTTAGTCAAACATGTAATTAAGGCCGGTTCGAGGATACTTTCGCGCTGCCGGGGAATCGATTCTGCGGACGCGTCCGCACGCAGCTGCGATTCCCCGTTCCAGATTTTATGGAATGTTTACCGAGCGTTCCGCCGATCGGATGCGCGAACTTTCCGGGAACCGGGATATCCGGGAACAATTGTACCGCAGCCGACACCGTTCGGTCCTAGGGGATGTTCCTCTGGCGCTGGTTTCGGTCTCTAATCGGTTCCGGTTTCGCGGAGAGTGCACCGATTGCGGGGAGGAAGAAGACTGCGGTGAAAAACAGGTACGGCGGCAGGCAAAAATTGTTGGACAATCAATCATTCATCCATGATCAAAACCGTTGGCGATAGACAATTCACGGATGGGTTGGTAATGTTTAGCGAGCATGGGATGGGAAGAGGAAAAGGCCTATAAGGGATTCTTCGAAACAGAAAAAACCAGTGTTGAATAGAAAACCGAGTTGTAGAGTCGTAAAAAGAGCTGAGGATTAACACTTTGCGCTCGAGAGGTGACTGTCGGTCACCAAATGATAGTTTCACAAATTTTCGGACTTTAGTTAATTTGTTTATCAGTCAGTTCCACAGGTTAAACAATCATATATGTAAATTTTAGTATATCAATAAACTGTACTAAATGACTTTTAATATAAGCAAATCTTAATCAACATTTCGAATTTGAAAATTGCTGAAATTAACTCTTTGCGCCCAAGAGGTGACTATTAGTCACCAAATGATAGTTTCGCAAATTTTCAAATTTTAGTTAATTTGTTTATCAGTCAGTTCCACAGGTTAAACAATCATATATGTAAATTTTAGTATATCACTAAACTGTACTAAATAACGTTTAACATAGGCGAATCTTAGTAAATATTTCGAATTTGAAAATCTTTGAAGTTAACCCTTTGCGCCCAAGAGGTGACTATTAGTCACCAAATGATAGTTTCGCAAATTTTCAAATTTTAGTTAATTTGTTTATCAGTCAGTTCCACAGGTTAAACAATCATATATGTAAATTTTAGTATATCACTAAACTGAACTAAATAACTTTTAATATAGGCGAATCTTAGTAAATATTTCGAATTTGAAAATCTTTGAAGTCGATTTGCAGTCTCCTCTCAAGTGCAAAGGGTTAAACGAACAATAAATATTAAGTTTTCCGCAAAGAAACGATGGGAACTTTCTGTCTAGACGTAATAATATTAACTTCACGTGTGAAATAACATTTTCTGAGAAATACGAATATCCTGGCATCGCCAGTGACAACGAACGATACATCTGCATTCCAAAGTGCTAGAAAGGACATTTTAGCTTAATATACGTGCTGCATGCACGTATATCGGACGGGGGAACCTGACGATCTGGAAAAATCCCATTTTCCTGATACCATAATTCGCTCAGAGGGTAGAAAACGTGGCCGGGGAACGAAACAGCGAAAGACGACGATGAAAAAGGACCGTTCCAGATGGAAACGATTAAACCGGCCAACAAAGCCATGCCGACGGCGGTTCAGAGTAATTCGTTCGTTCTTCCATTGTAACCGACCACGCCACGCTGACGAATCCGTTACGAAAGTTTAATTAAACCCCGACAAAAGGGGGACGGGAGATGTCGTCATTCTTCGGCGATGCCGATTTTTCCTATGTGATTTTTGCCGAACCTTTTAGGAGCCCAAATGACCGACATGCTGCACGAAGTGTAACGAACGAAACGGGAAAAAATGGTAAAAAAATCGATTTTTTTGTTTTCAGTTAAACCAACAGATCGATAATATCATATTAAAGAATTTGGAATAATAATTCTGCTTGCAAAATTTGTTTTTTAAATAGTTCAACTCAATTCGTATCGATATTATTGCATTGTAAAAAGGGTTGCTGTTTATGTAAATCTTTATTGACCTTGAAAAATATTGAACTTTTAGAAGTAACTGTAAGTAATTTAAATCAGCTTTGCTAAAAGTTTTAGAGTATTTTCTCTTGCCAAACTTGAAAAAATGGCTCAGTGGTCAAAGATTTTCCAATGATGAAGAAGTGATGTCGGCAGTTAACGGTTATTTTGAAGAGCAAGACAGTTCTTGTTATAAAAAGGGTATCGAACTTATTGAACATCGTTGGAAAAAGTGTATAGAGCTGAAAGGAGATTATGTTGAAAAATGAATACATTTTTTTCAAAAATTTTTGTGTTTTCTATGCCGGGTTGGGTACTTCTGGGCCAACCCTCGTAGGTATATACCCAACATCCGGCAATCTAGTGTTAAAACTACGATACTACAGTATCAACGGCATCGAAATTACGTTCACCGGAAGTAGAGACGCTAAAGCCCGTCAGTTCTCCAATATATCAATAACCGGGCAATCCGCCGTTACTTTGACAAACGGAACTCGTAAACAGAGCACGTTGATTAAACCACGATCGAAGGGATCGCGGTAATGGAGGCGTCGATGATGGCCTCCCGGAAAATCATCGGCGTTCATCTCGAAAACGTCATCGTTGTACGAGGGTAAGTCAACTATTATCCGCAATGTGGTTAAAAATTTAATTGTAATACAAATAGGAAACATACATGTACATTATTTTTCAACATAGTCCTCTTGCTTTTCAATGCACTTGGTCCATCGTTGCACAAGCTTCCTAAAACCCTCATAAAAGAAGGTTTTTGGATGAGCTGCGAGCCAAGAATGCACCGCTTCTTTCACTGCTCCTTTGTCATACGTAACACTCGTACGACCGTTTTTAAATTTTTCAATCCATTCGTTGACACTCCGTTGAGGCAATACACTGTTCCCGTACTGTACTGAAAGTCTTCGATGAATTTCGGTGCCTGTTACACCTTCCAACCACAAAAAACGGATAACTGAACGTTGCTCTTCTTTGGTGCAAACAGAGAGCGAAGCAGCCACGGTTAACGGCACGACAACGACAAATTAGCTAACCTAGCAGGATCTAACTTGTGCAGACATAACAACAATTAAACCATGCATGCGTCATATACGATTCACGACAGTACTGTCAACATAAAGAAAAATATAACCACATTGCGGATAATAATTGACTTACCCTCGTATAATGGCCCGAGTGAAAAACGATGAGACGGAAGGGAGCGGACAATTTGTCAGGGCAATTAACACCCCATCTCATCCCCCTTCCCACTTTCCGCTGCACCCAACGATTTCTCGTTTCCGGTCGCCGATCGCGATGCGCCCGGGGCCATTTTAAAGCCTGAGACACTCAGAGACCTGGTTCGGAGCTTCGGTTGAACGCGAACGAACGTGCAAACCAACCGGGGGCGTAATTAACCCCCTTCTCCACCGATGGCCAACCGTGTAACGAAAGAAATTACGAAATTAGCTTAACTCTTCCCTTTTCCCCTCGCGGCGAGGAACGGACCCGCGTAATGGCACCCTGTGGGAGAATCTAACCCGGTCCTTTTTGCTGTGCTTAATTGCACGTTAATTTTATTAGAGTGGAGGGACGAGGAGCGGGGAGGAAAGGGGATAGTAGGTTTGACAAATCACGAAGGTTTTTTGATCCCTTTTGCGGTATGAATTATTTATCGATCGATGGAATACTATTGGCGCGTTCGAAGGGTGGATCGTTAAATTCGGAATTTAGATTTCAAAATTTAGGTTTCTTTGCTTGGAGTGTAATTCAGAATGAGGAAAGCGTGGAATGGAATAATTGGTAATTATTGAAAAGTTAAGATTGTGGAAGTATTGGTATTAATTTTTTCACCCTGAAAAAAGAAATGAATCTATATACGTATACCTTAGAAATGAAAAATTAACCCTTTGCGCTTGAGTGGTGACTGTTAATCACCAAATGATAGTTTCGCAAATTTGCAGACTTTACTTAATTTGTTTATTAGTCACACTCAGAAGTTAAATAGTCACACATTTAAATTTTAGTATATTACTTAACTAAACTAAATGACGTTTAATATAAACAAATCTTAATCAACATTTCGAATTTGAAAATTTTATTTTATTTGAAAATTAATACTATTAGACGACCAATAGTCGCTTCTCGAGTGCAAAGGGTTAATTGTTGAATCTAAATATCTCGAAATTGTTGAAGAAGATCATTTAACTTTCTACGCTTGAAAGGTGACTGTTAATCACCAAATGATAGTTTCGCAAATTTTCAGACTTTACTTAATTTGTTTATTAGTCACACTCAGAGGTTAAATAGTCACACATTTAAATTTTAGTATATTACTTAACTAAACTAAATGACGTTTAATGTAAGCAAATCTTAATCAACATTTCGAATTTGAAAATTTTATTTTATTTGAAAATTAATACTATTAGACGACCAATAGTCGCTTCTCGAGTGCAAAGGGTTAATTGTTGAAGAAGATCATTTAACTTTCTGCGCTTGAAAGGTGACTGTTAATCACCAAATGATAGTTTTACAAATTTTCAATTTTTAGTAAGTTTGTTTATCAGTCAGTCCCACAGGTTAAAGAGTCATATATGTAAATTTTTGTATACAACTTAACTAAACTAAATGACGTTTAATGTAAGCAAATCTTAATCAATATTTCGAATTTGAAAATTTTTGAAGTTAGTATCATTACGCGACTAATAGTCACCTCTCGAGTGGAAAGAGTTAATTCGATAAAATTGTACTGAGACCTTATTATGATTTTTTGTCTCACTTGAACAATAATGTGTCGTATTGCACTGCAATAAAAATTCTTGAATTTTTAATTTCAGCCCAGAGTGAAATTGTATTAAATCACACTTCCATGATGTTTGAGGGAAAAAAGCAATTCAAAGGTAGAAAATCGAAGGTTCTTTCTGTTATTGGATACAAATATGTATTTGGAACTGTATATATTTTTGTTTGTAAAACGAATAAGAAATCACAAAGTATTGGAATATCAATTAGCAATGTCTCAGCTGAGTTTCTTGATTGGAACGGGCAATAAATCTTCGTGAATTTCTCTTGATTAAAGGAAAGGTAACAGTAGCTACAGAAGAAGGTGATTTATTTTATTCATGAACGGTTCATTGAAGTAACTTCCAACGGCTAAAGGATAAAAGTTGGCCGGGAGAGCGAAACAAAAGGTTCAAAGGGAACGATCTGAAGTTTGTAAATCCGTAAGAAAATTTCAACGTAATCTTCCCGTTTAATACTTTCGTTCCTTCTTCAAGATCCTTGAATCCCTCAACTTTTCCGCAAGGAACATCAACTTTTACGCAGAAGATAATGTCAGATAAAACGTCGTTGTAGATCCGATTAAGTCAATCCGCGTTATCAACAAGTTATTTTTTTTTATTGCGTCTACGAAGTGCCACGCGACGAGTGATACACGATAATATGCAAATTAGCACGAGCATTCGTTTCACTTTATTCCTCTAGCACTATTCCTACTACGATCGATCAAATGACCGTTTTTAAAATTTCGATTAGAATTTCACGTATACAACGTGATCGAATCGCCTTTAAATTTTAGACTTTTCCTCAAATAAATTTATAATACATTTTTCAATATTCACTTTTTTTCTCATTGTTTAGTTTCTGAGAAAAATTTGTAGTCTGTCTTACGTGGGAGTGTCGCGATAGGAATAGTGATAGAAAGATACTTTATTGGTCGTAAAATTATTAAACGTTTGCAGGACAATATAATGTGTAACACTCTGAAACAATTATGTGTATGCTTAATATTAACACTTAGCCAACCGAATGTGGAAATCTCCCATTTTTTCCTCAAAAAAGCGTTGCCAAATAATTCTATTTACTTTTGTTATTAGTTAACCTTGAATTCGTATCATTCTCAGATCATTAAATGTATTTTCTGCTCAACCAAAGTACAATTTTTAATAAATTCAACACTACCTCAAAACGAGCTAATAACATAAATAAATATTGGGTTGGCAACTAAGTGATCGCGGATTTTAAATAAGAATGAAAATTCAAAATTTTTATTTGAAAATATAACTATTAAATAATACAATAAAATATATCTGAAATGCGCGTTCTGTCCTTTCATTTTTA
>JAOPTO010002264.1:78583-96440 GCA_033822845.1 Tetrapedia diversipes
AGCAAATCTTAATCAATATTTCGAATTTGAAAATTTTTGAAGTTAGTATCATTACGCGACTAATAGTCACCTCTCGAGTGGAAAGAGTTAATTCGATAAAATTGTACTGAGACCTTATTATGATTTTTTGTCTCACTTGAACAATAATGTGTCGTATTGCACTGCAATAAAAATTCTTGAATTTTTAATTTCAGCCCAGAGTGAAATTGTATTAAATCACACTTCCATGATGTTTGAGGGAAAAAAGCAATTCAAAGGTAGAAAATCGAAGGTTCTTTCTGTTATTGGATACAAATATGTATTTGGAACTGTATATATTTTTGTTTGTAAAACGAATAAGAAATCACAAAGTATTGGAATATCAATTAGCAATGTCTCAGCTGAGTTTCTTGATTGGAACGGGCAATAAATCTTCGTGAATTTCTCTTGATTAAAGGAAAGGTAACAGTAGCTACAGAAGAAGGTGATTTATTTTATTCATGAACGGTTCATTGAAGTAACTTCCAACGGCTAAAGGATAAAAGTTGGCCGGGAGAGCGAAACAAAAGGTTCAAAGGGAACGATCTGAAGTTTGTAAATCCGTAAGAAAATTTCAACGTAATCTTCCCGTTTAATACTTTCGTTCCTTCTTCAAGATCCTTGAATCCCTCAACTTTTCCGCAAGGAACATCAACTTTTACGCAGAAGATAATGTCAGATAAAACGTCGTTGTAGATCCGATTAAGTCAATCCGCGTTATCAACAAGTTATTTTTTTTTATTGCGTCTACGAAGTGCCACGCGACGAGTGATACACGATAATATGCAAATTAGCACGAGCATTCGTTTCACTTTATTCCTCTAGCACTATTCCTACTACGATCGATCAAATGACCGTTTTTAAAATTTCGATTAGAATTTCACGTATACAACGTGATCGAATCGCCTTTAAATTTTAGACTTTTCCTCAAATAAATTTATAATACATTTTTCAATATTCACTTTTTTTCTCATTGTTTAGTTTCTGAGAAAAATTTGTAGTCTGTCTTACGTGGGAGTGTCGCGATAGGAATAGTGATAGAAAGATACTTTATTGGTCGTAAAATTATTAAACGTTTGCAGGACAATATAATGTGTAACACTCTGAAACAATTATGTGTATGCTTAATATTAACACTTAGCCAACCGAATGTGGAAATCTCCCATTTTTTCCTCAAAAAAGCGTTGCCAAATAATTCTATTTACTTTTGTTATTAGTTAACCTTGAATTCGTATCATTCTCAGATCATTAAATGTATTTTCTGCTCAACCAAAGTACAATTTTTAATAAATTCAACACTACCTCAAAACGAGCTAATAACATAAATAAATATTGGGTTGGCAACTAAGTGATCGCGGATTTTAAATAAGAATGAAAATTCAAAATTTTTATTTGAAAATATAACTATTAAATAATACAATAAAATATATCTGAAATGCGCGTTCTGTCCTTTCATTTTTATTAAAATCATCTTTCCATTTTGAAATTAAAAGTATCTGAAAAAATTCAATATGATACACATTCGAGAATGTAGTTGGAAGGTTATAAAATTTGAATATTCGAAAGAAGTTAAGAATGTTACATTTGCTTTATTAGTTTGCAGCTGTAAAATTAACAAATGTATAAGAATCACCATAATTTTATTGTATGCATGCACGAATTAATTATTTTCATCGATTCTTTAATGACTGCTGTAGCTACAATGTTGGCATAAACGTTGGCATAAATTTGTTGTTGGACACGGCTTACACCCGGAAGCCTCTCGAACAGTAGCAACTAAATTCTCGTCGTGCTCGAACTGTTAGTCTAGTCGCATGAACGTTTTCTTGACGGACGTTCGTACGCCTTGCCTTTTTCTTTCAACCGAATAAGAAAAAGAAAGACGCTGGGATGACTTCCGTCTTAGAAACACCGTTGACCGAGTACCTCGTAAATAGCGCGTGTTCGATTTTATCGTCCGGTTCTTGGTATCGTTTTCTATACTTAACCCGTTGCCGCAAGCTTTTAATTTGATGATCGTGCTCAGAAACACATTTCTTTTTTTTTCTTCAATTGTTCATGACTGCCAGATGGAATCAAGTATAAGTTGTATGTTTGGAAGTGAAAATTATCACATTTGGCTACAGTTTAAAAAAAAAAAAAACTCTCGACGGCTATAACCGTCATTCGCTCATCATGTCATTTTTTCTCTTCCCAGAGCAAATTGGCCCTTTGGTCTTAAACTTTTGACCACTACTGTATTCCCAAAACAAGAATCCCTCAAACACAGGT
This sequence comes from Tetrapedia diversipes, assembly GCA_033822845.1. Lineage (NCBI taxonomy): Eukaryota > Metazoa > Arthropoda > Insecta > Hymenoptera > Apidae > Tetrapedia > Tetrapedia diversipes. The sequence continues at coordinate 80,873 of JAOPTO010002264.1, forward strand.
ACACCTGTCTCAAAACCGAAGAAACTCGCGTTATCGGGCAATAATCTGAAAACGGGCTACAAAACCGAGGAAACAAGCTTGGAAAAGAAAAGGAACAGCTCGACTCGTGTTACGCGAATTATCTTTAACCCTTTCGCTTCGGCTATCCAGTCCGCCGAAGTACCGTCACTGAACGGAAGCACGCGTCAGAAATATGCACAGTACGCGTTTTTCTAAGTCTTAAATAACAATTGTGCTGAATAAAACAATCGCTGCTCTAATGTAACAAGTATATTTACATTTTTAATATGAAAAGGCTCACAAAAGTATTGAAATACAGAATTATTAAAATATAAAATTATTAAAATAAAAAATATATTTAGATGCCGCCTATAAGCGGCGCTCGAAGCGAAAGGGTTAAGCCTCGTGTCACGTGTACAACCGTGGTTTAACGCGGAAACTTATCCTTTCGCGTGTAACAATACCGTGGCCGGGACAGTCTAATGGAATTTTTTCATCAACCAGCCTTCCCTGGTGACACGCTCCATCTAAAGCCAGCCCTTCATACCCCTTATTAGGTGTCTTAGCTCGACCTCGTGACGGCTGGAAGCTACGATTTTCAGCAGGTATTGCAGCGGAACGGGCGTGGAACAAGGGGGGAGGAAAATTTCATTTGGAGCAACGACCAACAGAGAAAGGGGGGAGGAAAAAGAAGGAGACGAAGGATTTGTCAGTCGTGAAGGAACCGGGAGTACAATCGAATCGTGGCATTTGTCGAATGCATTCGGAGTACCGGCGATCGACCGGGGGAAAAAATGGCACCAAGACGAATGGCCGTTAGATGGAGCCCGATAGCGGCTCGGTTTGTCCGTGAGAACGCGCCTTAATGAGATGCGGAAACGACAGGACAATCAATTAATCAAGTTGCCTCGCGTGGAAGGATTAATGCGAACACGGGACCGGCGGACTGGGGGAATTGTTGCGGGGAATCTCTAGGGAAGAATGGAGGCACTGTGCGTAGTAGCGCGTGGATGAAGCGACGGGACCATTGAGGCGAGTAATTTTCGGTCAGACATATTAACCCTTAAAGGCGTCATCTAATGATACTAGTCTTAAAAATTATCGAATTCGAAATGTTTTCCTGATTCGCCTATATATCAAACGTCATTTAATTTAGTTAAGTTATATACTAAAATTTGCATATGTGACTATTTAACCTTTGAGTCTGACTGATAAACAAGCTAACTAAAGTCTGATTATTTGCGAAACTATCGTTTGATGACTAACAGTCGTCTTTCAAGCGCAAAGGGTTAAAGGTGTAGGAAATTTTTATTTGTCAGACTTACGAAACATTTAACCCTTTACAGTCGAGAAGTGACCGTTAGTCGTCTAATAATACTAAATTAAAAAATTTTCAAGTTCGAAACATTTACTAAGATTCGCCTACATTAAACGTCATTTAGTTTAGTTAAGTGATATATTACAATTTGCATATGTGACTGTTTAACCTTTAAATTTGACTGATAAACAAGCTAACTAAAGTCTGAATATTTGCGAAACTATCATTTGGTGACTAACAGTCGTCTTTCAAGTGCAAAGAGTTAAATGATCTTCTTCAACAATTTCGAGATATTTAGATTCAACAATTAACTTATAATGCTTAAAGAATTAAAAAATACTAATTTCAGTATTTCATCCGTTGTTTCTGAAATTATAGAAGTTAAAGCTCTGGGGAAGCTTAACAGTGATGGTTTCTAAATGGTAGAAGCGTAAAACATGTGAAGAGTTTCGAAATTGTAATGCTTAAAGAATTAAAAAATACTAATTTCAGTATTTCAGTCGTTGTTTCTGAAGTTACAGAATTTAAAGCTTTGGGTAGCTTAACAGTGATGATTCTAAATGGTAGAAGCGAGAAACACGCGGAATTATAGTACGTAAAGAATTAAAAATATTAAATTCAGTGTCTGAGCCATTGTTTCTAGAGTTATAGAATTTAAAACTTTGGAGAGCTTACAAATGATGGTTCTAAATGGTGGAAGAGTTTCAGAATTGTAATGCTTATAGAATTAAAAATACTAATTTCAGTATTTCAACCGTTGTTTCTAAAGTTACAGAATTTAAAGCTTTGGAGAGTTTAACAGTGATGGTTCTAAATGGTAGAAGCATGAAACACGCGGAATTAATACTAAATTCAGTGTTTGAGCCGTTGTTTCTAGGGTTATAATACTTAAAACTTTGGAGAGCCCAGAAACAATAATTCTAAATAACATTTATCCCAAATTGAAGCAACGTGCGACGAATTTTTCAAAGAATGTTCCTCAACATTGTGTAAACGTAGCTTCCAGTTCACAGGATTTTAATAAATTTCAGAAGAAACATTGCTCGTCGTAGTTCCCGTGTAATAAAATAAATCGGGCTGTTCGCATTAATTTGCACAATGCCACAATTTACAAATCACGCGGTACGTGCAACGAACGGAAATCTAGTTATGAGCTGCACGGAAAGATTTCTGGGACAAAGGGAGAGTTAGTATTTCATTGTGGACCTCCAGTTTACAATACACCGCGAAAATTAACAGAGTTCGCGTCAAGTGACTTGCGGTTTCAAACGGAGAACCGAAACTCGTCGGGTACAACGCGCGAAACAAGGTTTCCCATCGGTCACCCCCAAGTAAAACGTAAATGTGCCATTTTTTTCGATTACAGAATCCTCGACCACAGGCATCAGAAAGATATTTTGTTGGTCATAAAATCAATTTTTTATTTTAATCATAGCTTGTTTCATATTAACCCTGTTTCGTATTAAAAGTTATATTGATTCTCATTTTATTTATTGATAACTAAGTTTTCGAGACCCGTCAATTTGACGGATATTCGGATTTTATGAGCAACATTTGCAAAGACAATTACCATTATTCTTAGGAATTTTTGGTAACTTTTATTAATGGAATAGTAAATGTTATTTTGATATTTTTGGGATATTTGTTCGGAAGCACCTAGAAGCCCAACTTTGATTTTACAAAAAAATTTTCGAAAACCTTCCCGGGGATATACCTAATAATTTCCAAAATTTTCACGGCAATTGGATGTATGGTTTTTGAATCTATCGAGTACAAACAGACAAACAGACAGAAACACATTCATTTTTATATATATAGATTATTACTATGCGAACGTTTCCCGTTTCACATATCTTTTACCAATATTCAAGACTGTGAAATGGAACAAAATCAATTTTTTATTTTAATCATGACTTATTTCATATTAACCCTGTTTCGTATTAGGAATTGTACTGATTTTCATTTTATTTATTGATAATTATTATTATGCGAACGTTTCCCGTTTCACATATTTTTTATCAGCGTTCAAGACTATGAAATGGAACAAAATGAATTTTTTATTTTAATCATAGCTTACTTCATATTAAACCATTTTTTTATTAGGAATTGTATTGTTACTTATTTTATTTATTGATGATTATTATTATGCGAACGTTTCCCATTTCACATATTTTTTATCAGCGTTCAAGACTGTGAAATGGAATAAGATCAATTTCTTATTTTAATTATGGCTTGTTTCGTATTAGGAGTTGTATTGATTCTTATTTTATTTATTGTTGCTTATTATTATGCGAACATTTCCCGTTTCACATATCTTTCACCAGCCTTGAAAACTGTAAAATAGAACAAAATCAATTTTTTATTTTAATCATAGCTTACTTCATATTAACCCTGTTTCGTATTAGAAATTTTATTCTTTCTCATCATTATTCGAACATTTCCCGTCTCACATATCTTTTACCAGCCTTCAAGACGGTGAAATGGAACAAAATCAATTTTTCACCCTTTTTCAGTGTCTCAAAACCGATACATCAATTTTGTCCCCGGATGTACGTTCGTGTTGTCAATTGAAATGGTAACAGCGGTATTTTGAACACAATACGAACACGTTGTGCTTGGTTCGAAAAATTAAGTTGCACAACCTCGACAAAATGCATCGTTGGTAACGGGAAACAATCACGGGAAACGCAGCCATTGTTCAGGGATCAGGCCATGGTTCTCCTTTATTGATTACGCTGCCGACGCAAAAACACACGGGCACGCGTCATTAACGGACAGGCTGCGTGTAACGCAATCAATATTCGTTCACCGACGCATTAATCAAAAGCGAATTAAGAGGCTTGGTAAAACTTTTGTCGCGGCCACCGATGAAATTAGTTTTAACAGCGCGATGCTGAAGCATCATCAGCGTTCGCTTCATCCAAACTCTTTTTGATCGATTTATCAGCGAATCTGTTCGTCGCACGGCGAATGATTCAGGGAAAAACGAAACGTCCCTCTTTCGTTTGGTGCAACTGTTTTTTCTTTTGTCGATGAAAAACGGCAATGGTGAAAATGTGTAATAATATATTTATTTGGACCGCTTATTTTGAAAATGGTGTAAGTCCATTTTTTCGTGTTTCGAGAAAATTAAAGGTTGGTATATCTCTCGATAAAAAAAATATAGATTAATTATATCAAGTCTGGCAACGTTTTTATTGATTTATCGATATGTAACTTGATTATAGAAATTTATATCAGACGTATTTAATTAAAATAATGTGTATTCACGGACTGTAAATGAAGTTACACCATTTTCGAAATTAGTCAATCGTAAAAATCGTTTAATTTTAATTTAAAAAGATCGGATGTCATTTAAAATATTTTATACTAATACAATTCTGTTTACAAATAATAACAAGATATAAAATAGAAGTAGTATTTTTAATTTTAAACGTTAACTATATTGTTAAAATTAACATATCTTCTTGTAGCCGTGTTTAAAAATATTCATGGTTGCACAGGAAGTGTACAGGGTGATAACTGATCTATATCCTTATATTTTTCGTAAGTAACAGGCCTAGCATCGTGTTATAAAGGCGCCAGGGTGATTATTTCAAATTTTGGCGGTCTTCCCGGACGTGTAACGAACTTAGTCTTAAATTCTTTGTTCTCCATCGATGTTTTATATAAAACAGTATATGGTGCACTTTTGAGAAACCTCATCCAACATATTCGCGGCCAATTTACTTTGTCTCCATTAGTATTTCTGTTTGTCCGCTTTTTGATTGCATTCTGTCGATTTTTTGTTGAAACGAAATCCTCTCGTTTCATTTCATGTAAAATGAATTCGTTATGTTGTCTACATTCTTTTATGACATCACGATAATCCTGTGGTGTGTACCAGGAAATTCTTCTCTCGTAATGCCTGACACCTGTCTCTGGAAAATGGACTTAACACCACTTTCATAATCAATGGTTATGCAATTTCTTTTATCGGCCAATTTTAACCCTTTGTACTCGGCTGTCCCCTCTCATGGGACATCGTAATCCTAGCATATGATAGTTTCGCAAATTTTCAGACGTTAGTTCAGACCCGAACGTTAAATGGTCATGTATGTAAATTTTAATATACGACTTAATCAAACCAAATGAAGCTTAATATACGCGAATCATAGTGAATATTTCGAATTTGAAAATTTTTGAAGTTAATACTATTATATTAGACGATTAACAGTCGCCTCTCAGGTGCAAAGGGTTAATTGTTGAATCTAAATATCTCGAAATTGTCGAAGAAGATCATTTAACCCTAATTAGACATTAGTTAGCTTGTTTATCAGTCAGACTCATAGGTTAAATAGTCATATATGTAAATTTTAATATACGACTTAACTAAACTGAATGAAGTTTAATATACTTGAATCATAGTAAATATTTCGAATTTCAACATTTTTGAAGTTAATACTATTATATTAGACGACCAACAGTCGCCTCTCAGGTGCAAAGGGTTAATTGTTGAATCTAAATATCTCGAAATTGTCGAAGAAGATCATTTAACCCTAATTAGACATTAGTTAGCTTGTTTATCAGTCAGACTCATAGGTTAAATAGTCATATATATGTAAATTTTAATATATGACTTGATTAATTAAATAAAGCTTAATATACGCGAATCATAGTGAATATTTCGAATTTGAAAATTTTTGAAGTTAATACTATTATATTAGACGACTAACAGTCGCCTCTCAGGTGCAAAGGGTTAATTGTTGAATCTAAATATCTCGAAATTGTCGAAGAAGATCATTTAACCCTAATTAGACATTAGTTAGCTTGTTTATCAGTCAGACTCATAGGTTAAATAGTCATATATATGTAAATTTTAATATATGACTTGATTAATTAAATGACGTTTATTATAGGCGAATCTTAGTAAATGTTTCGAACTTGAAAATTTTTTAATTTAGTATCATTAAACGACTAACGGTCACCGCTCGAGTGCAAAGGGTTAAATTGGACAAAGCATGGGAAATTTTTTTAGAAATTAAATACTAACTATTAGGTCGAGTCATAAGTAACTTCTGACGCAGCTAAGTAAGGTAAGCGCTCTTCAAAGGGTCGGCCGAAAGAGTACGTGAACAATGCGCCCGTTAAAAGATGAATGGGTCCCCGTAGGTCAGGAACGTCGAATTTACATTGCTAATTCCGCGAGGTTTCGCCTGCTAACAGCACTCACGGTGAAAGACAGCCGACAAGGCCACGGATGAGGGCTTCTTGGGAAAGGGTGGCTTCATCGTCAATTCGAATCCCCTGCTCTCGTTCAGCAAACTGTTATTTACCTTGCGATACGTGTGTGAAACGTTTGATTTATTGGAAACCGACCCCGAACCATTTACCGATTTTTCATTAACACTAGGTGTTAATGACGTTTAATGAAATGAAATTTGCAAAAACAATTACCATTACTCCTAGCAATTTTTGCTGACTTTTTTCATTTAAAGTTTTGTATGTCTCAGCGTATGCGACGTCATACATTTTACAAGGGATTATAAAATATGATTTTGTGTACATATATGTAAATATAAATGTATGAACATCATATTTTTAAATTACTCTGCTAGGATATATTTTAAAAAAATTTGTATTTGTATAAATAAATATTTTGTGGAATTTTCATTTTTTTTGTAATTATACTCACGAAATGTTACAGCCAAGTATGCTAATAACGTATTGGAAAAGTTTTGTTTTGATCGAATAGAAAAATAAATTCCGAGTTGGTGGTAATTCATGGTCATATTAAATTCGAGTGCAAAGGGTTAATTAATTTTTTTCAATTGCTTTACAAAAAATTTAGACCCTGGGGTCCGTGTTCAAAAAAATTCGCAGTCTCAAATGGGTTAACCCTTTGCACTCGTATGTCTCAGCGTATTCAACGTCATACATTTTACAAGGGATTATAAAGTATGATTTTGTGTACATATATGTAAATATAAATGTATGAACATCATATTTTTAAATTACTCTGCTGGGATGTATTTTATAAAAATTTGTATCTGTATAAATAAATATTTTGTGGAATTTTCATTTTTTTCTAATTATACTAATGAAATGTTACAGCCAAGTATGCTAATAACGTGTTGGAAAAGTTTTGTTTCGATTGAATAAAAAAATAAATTCCGAGTTGGTGGTAATTCATGGTCATATTAAGTTCGAGTGCAAAGGGTTAAAAAAAAAAAAATTCCTGCCGAGTGCCATTTGTAATCAATCTAAATTGTAGCGCACACTACGAGACATCTCGTAATCAGCAGTTTTTGTATATACGCTTATTACGAAATATATCTCGTAGTTGGCAGTGAATGGATTAAACTGACATAACATCGCTGAAATTTATTCAAATTGGATAAAACAAAGACGATTTTAAAGTTAACCCTTTGCAGTCCTATGTCCAATGTGTCTCAACACATCGTCGACGTAGAAGCTGCTGAAACGAAATTGCGAATCGAACTGGGTTAATCGAAAATATAGAAAATAGGAAAATATAATATTCTTTTTCAATCAAAGGGTTGCTTTCTCTTAGCCAAAGCTTCAGCGAACGACTTTGTCTCGTACCACTCTAGCTCCTCCATCTTATTTGTTACCAGGCTGGCAGCGCCATTAATAAAATGGCCGATACGGCCGGAAAGATTGATACACTCGTGAGACCGGGGCGAATGGATAGTCCTTGCTTCCCATTGTCGATAAATTCGACAAGTTAAATCCCGACGAGACGGCGTACACAGGATGTTCCGTTTATCCTGACAGGCTTAACCCTTTCGGTGCTACGTGCACAGACTCTGGCGTTGGTATTTAAGTTGCAGAACGCGTAACGGTGGAAATTAGATGATAAAAAAAAAAAAGGTGAAAAGAACTCGGTTCGATAAGACGTGTCCTACTAAGTTTTAAACGTAATTGTGATCCCTTTAGTTTTAGTTTCATTTTACATTTTTGTATACAGTAGCGGACAAAAGTTTAAGACGATAATTTTAATTTTATTGTTCGCAAATATTATTTGTCTATTCATTTTCATTGTTATTATGGTAGAACACTATTTATTGATTAGCATAGAACACAAATTTTAATTATACTGTTATTCTTTATTAATTAATTAATTTATTTTCTTTGACCCTTTCGTCTTAAACTTTTGTCGGCTATTGTATATAAAAATGAATGTGCGTCTGTCTGTCTGTCTGTACTCGATGGATTCAAAAACGATACATCCAATCGCCGTGAAAATTTGGGAAATTATTAGGTATATCCCGGGGAAGGTTTTTGAAAAATTTTTTTTTTTTAAGTCAGAGTTGGGGTTCTAGGTGCTCCCGAACAAATATCCCAAAAATATCCAAATAACATTTAATCAGAAGCGTTATTAATCAAATGGTTAATATTCGTTCAGAGTTCACGTATAGAATGAAATGAATCAGAGATTTTTTTGAATAAAACGGAACTGTACATTTTTTGAAAACGTTAAGTTTAAATCGTGAGTCGAACGAAACTCACGTAATGTTTAGTTGATGTCAAACGTATAAAAGGTGAATTTGTAAGCTAGGAAAATTAATAAAGCGTATTCAAGTGTAATCCTCGTAAATCCTTCGCCGTTAACGAGAAATGCAAATAACCAAAGAGATGAAAAAGGAATTACTTCATGCTTGATGAAACCCGGATAAATCTTTCCCGAGTTCTATTCGTCGTGAAAGAAACGCAATTCGTTGCAAATTACAAAACGGAATTTCGATCAACGTCTTGTGGAAGTAAAACACGTTTAACGAAACCCTCGGCAAACGTTCGAATCCGATAAAACTGATAAAAAGAAGATCATCGTCTCGTCTCGCGCATTCCAGAAATTAAAATTGCCCTCCTCGTGCAATCGACGAAGAAAGAAAAATTTCCGCACATTTCCGTGAAGGAGGGGGGGGGGCGAAAAACGGGGAAACCGAAGGATGTAACGTTCTGAAATGATTTCCAGAAGGAAAAGAGGGATGAAACCCTTGTCGAAGCGGCCGGGACTTCAATTTCCGTTATTGAAGAAAACACTAAAATCTAGGGGAATCAAATCGCTCCTCCACTCGGCTCGTTTTATCGTCTTATTTGCGATCAACCGCCCGCTTCTGCCCAGGGGCGGAACCACCAGTCATGCTTCGGGGGAGATAGGTAAAAAGTGCGGCAGTCAGAGTAATTCAGAAAAGTATTTGCAAGGAATTTCCTTATATTAGAATTAGAAATTCACCTAATCCTGAAATTCGGATTTCAATGAAAATCTGTATGTGTGTGTGTACGAGGGTGGTCCCATAAGTCCCATAAGAGAGCGGGGTTAGTTGTTTAAAAAGTATCACTGTATTAGAAAGTACACAAGCCATTGGGTTGTTCGAAAAGTAATCGGAAAGTTTGTTTTGCTTTAACAGTGATGAAGCCAAACCTACCAATCCAAAAAACGAAATTTTTTATCAGATGCACAAATTCAATAGTATAAGTTTAATTAAAGTGATACACGATTAATGTTAATAAGTATAAATACTACCCAAATTATATCGTGTTTGGTCTCATTTTAATCAGGAAAACTTCACAAATTCAATAGTATAAGTTTAATTAAAGTGGTACACGATTAATGTTAATAAGTATAAATACTATCCAAATTATATCGTGTTTGGGCTCATTTTAATCAGGAAAACTTCACAAATTCAATAGTATAAGTTTAATTAAAGGGCTACACGATTAATGTTAATAAGTATAAATACTGTCCAAATTATATCGTGTTTGGTCTCATTTTAATCAGGAAAACTTCACAAATTTAATAGTAGAGGTTTAATTAAAGGGAGAAAAATTGAGGTTATGCGAAATTTTGCTTCGCCCTCTAAATCCGCCACTGCCTCCACCCGACAATCCCAGATTGGTTACTTGCTTAACTGTTCGGCCTGATCTTGGCTATGTTGCTCCACTTAACGGTAACTTCCGCTGCGACTCGCGAAGTGTTAATGAGACCGCGGATAACGAATGTAGACGTTCGAGAGGTATCAACCGGGCTCCGTTCCATTGACGACCTTAATGAGATGCTACATCCTCGTCTCTTGGAACTCGCTAACCGAATAAATACTGTGCTGCAACGTGCGGAGAGTAACGCAGAGAGACACGATAAATCCATTTTTATCGATCTTCTGCTCCTTACTATGTCGTCTGTCGGATAAACAAGTGTACACTGCCACTCAAAACTATGAAATATAATTATGTCCTCGTTGTTCGAGTAAAGTGATATCCTTCATTCTCTTAGTAATGTTATACTTACACGTCTATTAAGATATGTTAGAGTAGCGGACAAAAATTTGAGACCAAAGAGTCAACGAAATTAAATTAACTCATTTATAAGGAATAATATGATAAAGAAAATTTGCATTCTGTGCTAATCAATAAATAGTATTCCACTATAATAACAATAGAAATGCATCTACAGAAAATATTTGCAGACCATAAAATTATGTTCTACGTTGTCCTCTTGTCTTAGGACCAAACAGTCAACGAAATTAAATTAATTAATTTATAAGGAATAGCATGATAGACAAAATTTGCATTCTGTGCTAATTAATAAGAGACTTGCACAACGTGCAAATTTCGATTTCTTCGATCTATTCCACAAGTATTAAATAGATTTAAGTTCAAAAGATCATGCAGATCTAAAATTTTTTAATATAAAAAGATAACATGATAATTCTTAAAACTTGAATATACGTGTGATTCAAGAGATCGTGCTAAATTAAAAATTTAAAAATATAAAAAATGAACGAAATAATTCTAAAAACTTGGATTTACGTGTGACTCAAGAAATGATGCCGATTTAAAATTCAAAAGCACGAAAGAGAATGAAGTAATGATTCAAATTTAGATATACATGCGACTCAAGAGAAGATGCCGATTTAAAATTGAAAAGTACAAAAGAGAATAAAATAATTCTAAAAGCTTGGATTTACATGCGACTCAAGAGATCGTGCTAAATTTAAAATTTAAAAGCACAAAAAATGAATGAAATAATTCTAAAGACTTGGATTTACGTGTGACTCAAGAGATGATGCCGATTTAAAATTCAAAAGCACAAAAGAGAATGAAATAATGATTCAAATTTAGATATACATGCGACTCAAGATATGATGCCCATTAAAAATTGAAAAGTACAAAAGAGAATGAAATAATTCTTCAAACATAAAAAGAGGATAAAGCTGTCGAATGACAGAAGGGTAGTTTGTTAAAAATTACACTGTGCCGCGCTCGAAAAAGCTGTGAAAGCTACGAATAAACGATACGAATCTGCAGACGTTAAATAAAATACATTCGACCGTTCTGAAACCGTTTGTCCGACTTAACGGAAGTAATTAGAGCGAGTTTTTGGAAACAAATGTACACTGCACGCGAAACGAAATACACACACGGCTGGTGTATACACAACATCCTGGTGTGTCCGTTTTTATCGCGTTCATTATTATTATTATCATCGATCCTACTTTATCACTGACCTACTGCGTGCATTCGTGTATATTTTTCTACCTGTAACGCATGACAGCGGATACGATCGCAAATAATGGCGCTCGAAAAACGAAAATCAGACCATTCGGATAATTATCGACGAGGTAATTACGTAGGGACGAAAGCGAGTCAATAATTGCAATCGTTGGATCGGGAAATGTTTCACGTACCATTGAAACCATCCCTAATTGCCGTGATCGTTAAAGAAACGGTTAGGAAACGTTCGAAGGTTTCGAAAATGTGTTCGAACAAAGTGAAACGCAAAAGTAATAATAAACAATGCTGAAGCATACAAATTGGTGATGGGAAAGAAACTGAAAGAAATTTTCTGATTTTCTCGTTTCTTGAAAAGGACAAGCTACGAAAATTTCAGGCTGGACGCGGCATAGAGGTATGCCCAGATCAAGGCGAGCATTGCAAACGAGCACGAAGGAACAAGATGAACGAATTATTGTGAACGATAACGCAAATGTGAACAAATATGTTCAATATTTGTTCAGCTACTTGTGTTTAACAATCGAATGTGATGAAAGGCATGATTGCACTAAGGGAACATGCAACATTTAGGCGTACGACATGCTCGCAGTGTACTGAGGCAATGACTTATGTGATGAAGCTATTGTCTCCAGACATGATCCACGTTACTGATGTTGCTTCAGTGAAACGAGAGAACATGTTTGCGATATCATATGACAATTTTTTCCTGTTACACCAAGATGTCGACATGCTACAAGTCTCATCTCAAAAATAGGCGACACTATACGATACGTGGCATGCTACAAGTCACATAGTGTTGTCTCTGTTGAATCATGCTTCAACAGTTCACCAAAAATGATCATGTTCGTTGTTGCTTTGATGAAACACCAGAGAGAGCATGCTCTGGATAGCATATGATAATTTTTTCCTGCGACACCAAGCTGGTAACATGCTACACTAGACAACACGTGGCATGTTACAAGTCACATAGTGTTGCCTCTGTTGAATCATGCCTCTACAATTCACCAAAAATGATCATGTTCGTTGTTGCTTTGATGAAACACCAGAGAGAGCATGCTCGGGATAGCATATGATCATTTTTTTCTGCAACACCAAGATGGTAACATGCTACACCAGACAACACGTGGCATGTTACAAGTCACATAGTGTTGCCTCCGTTGAATCATGCTTCAACAATTCACCAAAAATGATCATATTCGTTGTTGCTTTGATGAAACACCAGAGAGAGCATGCTCGGGATAGCATATGATAATTTTTTCCTGCGACACCAAGCTGGTAACATGCTACACCAGACAACACGTGGCATGCTGCAAGTTGCATAGTGTTGCCTCCGTTGAATCATGCCTCAACAATTCACCAAAAATGATCATGTTCGTTGTTGCTTGAATGAAATTCCGGAGAGAGCATGCTCGGGATAGCATATGATCATTTTTTCCTGCGACACCAAGGTGGCGACATGCTACAAGTCTCACATCAAAAATAGGCAACACTAGACATGCTATAAGTCACATAGTGTTGCCTCAATGGAATCACGCCTTAATCACTCGCCAAAAATGTTCATATTCACTATTGCTCGTTCGTGTTCGCCTTCAGTCTGGATATACCTCGAGAAGTTCGCTGCCCGCCGTTCACGAATGTGATTCACAACATTGTGGACGCGGCATTACATGCATAATACGTGGCCAATTCTTATGGACGAACGAAATCCCACGGAAAATGTACTCCGAGGAACGTTTTATCGGCCTCAGGACGCCGTCTGGACGCAAGAACGAACAGCTATTTTATGCAACTCCGGCATGCACCGCTGCTCTGGGCGTTTGCCCTGCCCATCCCCTGGAAAATATCGTCGAGGGTGCGCGAGGCCTCGGACAGGAATTTTTTATCGGGTCCCTAATCGGAGCGACTCGATCCTGCCCCCGAAGAATCCTAGCCGCCTTCGTTTCGCTTACGACACCCTGTTGGGTGATCCTGCTTCAATCCTTCCTTCGATCCCTCGAGCGTCTACGTCTTAGTACAGTCAGGGGCGGATTTAAGATTTTGTTGCCCCAGACTATCACATTTTTGTTGCTCCACGATAAAAGTGAAAGGTGGCAAGAGGGGATTGCGAACACAAAGTCAGGGGCAGATTTAAGATTTTGCTGCCCCAGACTATCACATCCTTGCTGCTCCACGATAAAAGTGAAAGGTGGCAAGAGGGGATCATGAACACTTAAAATCGTAGATTTAAAGGCGTTCTCCTATGAAATTTAAGTCTCACTTTGACACCACAGCCTTAATAACTTCCATTACCACTTTTTCTAATAATTACCATCAAATAATTGCGAATATTTCCAACTTCCGCACATCTTTAACGACGTATGTAAATTAGTGGGTCTTTTCTTTTTTTCCGTTTACAAGTGAATGAAAATTTATTAATCTCTCTAAAAACTTTAATACGACAGAAATTTTTCCTGAAATTCACCACCCTCTAAATTCGCCACCAAGTAGAGTAGAACTTCAATTGTTGCATGAAATCCTCGTCTAAATTCGTCAAAAATCATATCAACGTTACCAAACAATAATAAATACTGGAAAGAAACACTTTCTCTGTTTCCTATATCACTTTATAAATTTCGAAGCATTATAAGTAGCTTGTAGAAAAAGTAACTGAACACTCAGGAGAAGAATGTCTCAACTAATTGAATTATTAATGCCTCTTCGCTTCCATAATTATTGTGAATTAAATTTACAAATGAGCAAAAAAAAACAAAGAGGTCCCATCGACCTTGACCTTTCCCTTCTATACCTTATTTTAGTCGTATCGATTGGATCGTCAAAACTTGAATTGGCTTGTAATTATTTGCTGGTGCAAGAATGCAGATGCGTTAAAAGCATTGGTATTATAAAAAGTGATACGAACGAAGCAATAAAATTAGTATGCAAAAGACCAAACACCCTGATAGCACTAATTAAATTTAAATTGAAACCATAATAAAAATAGTTTACATTCTAATTATTATTGTAATGATGAAACGTAAAAAATTACACCAAAATGGTGAATTTTACAATTTTTCTAAACAAACACTAATAAATTGCAAATTCAACAACACTCGCTTAACACATTAACAATTTATGTTAAGACAATAAAAAAATATAAGGTTCCTTTATATTCAAAATCGTTAAAAGTTTCTTTTAAATGGTGTCAACAGCTTTATCAATTTTGTTAATTTTCTTAAAAACAGATCCAGCGTTTATTTGATAATTTCACATAATTTAAAAAAAAAATAACAGCGTATAGACTCTACTGAATATTAATATGTGCACCGCGAAAGTTTAAAAAAAAAAAGGTACCGTGAAACAACCACACACAAATGTGTGTACGCCAAATAATTAATTAAAAATAATAATCCTCGAAGCTATTCGATTTTATGCGAAGTAATAAAATCGATAACAACAGTATAAACCATAACAATAACAGGTAATAATGATATGCATAATAATAAGGACGCTCTACAAGGCATTATAGAATCCCGTTCCACTTAAATCATTAATTTCGGGGGAGACAATGCAAATGGGGAATTCGTATGGAGCCCCGTTCCCGCGAAAAAGAAAAAAACAAAACAAAACAAACCGTTATTCGGGTCGCTTTCAATAACCGTCGGAAATCCGAACTACGCAGCATGGCCGATCTCCAACGCGAAAACAGTGAACGCGTTGAAAAGAGAAACGTTGCTTAACACCATAAACGCCATC
>JAOPTO010002265.1:0-65757 GCA_033822845.1 Tetrapedia diversipes
TTGAGAATGAGAATGAAATTAAATTCGAGGCGCTGATATAATTTTTGTGAATAATAAATCATGTTATTCTGTGTTATTTCACTTGAGAATGAGAATGAAATTAAATTCGAGGCGCTGATATAATTTTTGTGAATAATAAATCATGTTATTCTGTGTTATTTCACTTGAGAATGAGAATGAAATTAAATTCGAGGCGCTGATATAATTTTTGTGAATAATAAATCATGTTATTCTGTGTTATTTCACTTGAGAATGAGAATGAAATTAAATTCGAGGCGCTGATATAATTTTTGTGAATAATAAATCATGTTATTCTGTGTTATTTCGCTCGGGAATGAGAATGAAATTAAATTCGAGGCGCTGACATAATTTTTGTGAATAATATATCATGTTATTCTGTGTTATTCTGCTTGGGAATAAAAATTACATTTTTTCGGTTAAGTATTTAACAATTACTTTGATAAATGAAAATGGACGTGAAACAAAATTTCGACGTCGTTTCGACGTGTCGCGTCGTCGATCGAAAGTTAAACTCAGATCCAGCCCATCAACTTTTCCCCCCGAGCTATCTTGGAGAAAGCGAACGAAAGGGAGGCGTTAGTACTCCGCTGATGCTCACGATAAAGCGGTAAACCGACCGAGAAGACGTCAGTTATGTAACAGGAGGAATACCTGACCTCATGACTGGACGGTGCAGCCAGGACGTTAGGGTGCGTCTTCACTGCTTGTACGTAAACAGTTCGCAGTATACGGACTATTCTTCCTAGAAATCGCCTGTTATTTTAATTTGTATAATCATCTGAAACTTTTTCACGAGAAATTCCAGCGAACAGATTTTTCTTTTATTTACGAACAGTATGCAAACTATTTGAGATTGACAACTTCTAGAGATTTCTATGTTAGAATATTTTGGTATATCTGAGCAAGGCTAATCAGAGTATTTCTTTTCTTAGAAATTGTATACAGGATTCTACTATACCTTTTTTTTATTCAATGAAATTGTTGGAATTAACACGTTGAGCCTGGCGCCGACTTTGCAGTCCTTTCCGTTCAGCCGGCAGCCGGCGAGCGATACAAAGTTGTAGGGTATCGCTGAGAGATAAGGAATTATTCTTTGTTGCGCTAATTTCGACGCCTTTTAGGTGTACGTGTGATTCTGTTCACTATATTTTCGTATGATGTATAAAAAAGTCACGTACGTACCTTCGAGAGGCGATCAATTGGAAAAGACCTACCGAAGTGTACAGATTGTTCGTAAAAAGAAAGTTGAGTTTAGTTTTGAAAATAGTTTTTGGGTGAGATAGGGAAATGATTGACACTTTGCGTGTTACGATTGGTTTTATTCAACGTGCACGTCGCACGTTGCCGTTACAATATTACAACACCGAATGACCTCTCTTTCCGAAATCCTTCGTCCTATATTCCCGTCGAACAAGGGAGCATTTCCCGGGATGAAGGGAGAGAGGTTCGTTTCGTCGCGACAGTGTGTCGCCAGAGGTAAGTGTGGCTACGCGAGAGAAAAACCACGTGTACGTTACACGGTCGAACCGTTTCGACCCCGGTGGTCCTTAAGGGCCGTGAAATTTCTCGCGTCGCCACAAGTTATTGCCCATAACATTGAATATGTCGGAAAGAGAAGAAGATAGTGACACGTCAAGTGAAATATTTTTATCTTCCAAACGTTGCAGAGTAGTACGGTCGTCATCATCAGAAGATGATAATTCATTAGACTGACCGACGCCAGCCAAACGAAAATTCTAGTGCCGGTCCTCAGGGACCGGCGCCGGGCTTAACGTGTTAAGGGTTAAAGTATCCGTACAGGTGTCGTTTTGTGTTTACGGCGGTGAATACAAATGCTTCGTGTTCGGCATCGCGCGATTTCGCAACCGGGGACCAACCAACAGCGACGATGCGAGCAATGGAAACGATAGCTGCTTACCCGTGACTGAACGATTCGTTTTGACGCGTTTACACGACGAATTACCGTAGCCATAGGTTGCCGTCATTAGTTTTCACTGACGTACGGATATTTTCTGCCAGACCAGAAGCGAAGCCCGGTGCTAGATCTCGCGATCTTTAACACGATGTACTTTCCAGCTGTTGAAGGAAAGAGAAAGAGGAACAACACGGGGTTGGTTAATCGTTCAGACTGGTTTCGAGCAGAGATTGATGACAGGGAGAATGAAATCTTTCGTTGATCGATCAATTATAACGAGCGCGAATATTTATAATTGCCGGTGGGAACGAAATTAAAATGTAAAAATTTTACTTTGCGGAATTTGAATCATTTTATTCTACGTAACTGTTAAATAATTGGGTTACACAAAGTTGTTTAGAATTCGGATTGAGAATTGATGTTTAGAAAAATGATTTGGAATTTTCTTTGAATTGAAATTCCGCTTCGCCAGGTAATACCAGCTTTGCGAATTTCTAAATACAAACGGTTAAAGGATTATACTTGCGACCATTTATCTAAATTAACCCACCTTTAGTTAGTAAGAAAATTGTATCGATCATTTATTTAGTTTCGTTTTTATCTGAATTTAAAAATGGAAGAATCAAACACGCGTTTCGGACAAATTTTATTGTATTATTTCCGGAAAGGCAGGAACGCATCGCAAGCATACAAGAAGTTATGAGCCGTGTATGAGAATAAAGCCATGAAAGAAAGGCTTTATTTATTTATTTCGTTTCATGCAGAATTATTTAAATGATAAAATTTTTAATGATACTGATGATGTAAAATCTCATTTTACCCTTTGACTGCTACAGACGCATATATGCGTCTGGCGGAAGCTATCGGTATGGACTAAGGACGCATATATGCGCTTTCTGTAAGTGTCCAGCATGGACTAAGGACGCATATATGCGTCTGGCAGAAGCTATCGGTATGGACTAAGGACGCATATATGCGTTTGTCAATTTTTTCAAGCTCCTACACAGAATTAATACCATTATGCGTGTGTGAGATACGTATAAATGCATTCCTTAACAACGGCAGTAAACAAATGCCAACAATGCTTTGTTATAACAGTTGTCCAGTTTATTGTTTTCTATTTTATTACACAAATTTTAGTTTATTTTAAGTTTCAACGTCAATAATAAGGAATACTAAAAAGTAATACTAATAAATAATTAATTCCAAAAGATAACGCTCTTGAATTATTCAATCTCGTAGGAAAGTACGATTTATGCTTTGAATAGTTCATCAACAGAGTTCAGTCTAGCGAAAAAGTATTCAGTCCACAGTGATCTTTAGTGCTCGCCACGCGTCGTCCGTACGGACCGCATAGGCCAGGAGTGTTAAGCAGTCAAAGGGTTAATTCAGTTTCTCGCTGGTAAAAATTAGAAGTTTTATGAACATGGAATTATGTTACTGTCTGAAAGATGGCACAAAAACCGACAATACCTAAATTAATGAAGTCATATTTTCAAGTAAAAATTTTGAATTTCCATTTTCATTTCAAATCCGCAATCACTTAGTTACCAACCCAATAGAAAGTGCTGTTGCTGTTTCACTACGCGTAACTTCAGCATTTGAACCTCGTTCACGATATGCCACGTCCCCTCTACGTTTGTAATTCGTACGGGAAACGAAGGCGGCTTATCGAGAGCATCGCCTCTCCCCCATTCGTCGTTAACCGTCGAATTAATATTCCTAAGCCATTCGCGGCTACGCGAGCTCCCGGCGCGGCAACAAGTGCATTCTTATGCAACGAGGAGCGAAAAGTCGGCGGCGGCCGCGATGCGTGCCGTTTGCGTACGCGTCCCGTGCGTGTGCGTGACCGTTATGCAATTGCACGAGAGCGCCGACCGAAAGCATGAAAATAAAACCCGACCGACCGTTCGTCCGAGTCGAGGGCTCGCTCCCCTCTATCTCGAGGTGAAGGACGCCTGAGAATGCCGCGACACTTCTTGCGGGCCCACCGCTAGGGACCTAGCGATGGGATCAACGTCAGCGTGCACAAGCTAGAGGCGTGTGTAGAAAATAAACTGCAGACGATAACTTTTATTCAGAACTTTTATTATGTAGGCAATTACTGATCAATAGAGCCTTTGAATAGGGGAGAGCGGCAGAGAATAACAAATGCCGATTGCCATTGCTTTCTTTAGGCGACCGCGGATCAAACTTCGAGGTGTCGCCGTGTTATTTTTTCGGGGCCGCATTATCTTTCGGCGCCGCTTTAACCCTTTGACATACGAATCAAATGGAACTTGATGCGACCGAAAAATACCATTTAACCCTTTCTTTACGAGCGGTGACTATAGTCACCCAACGACTGATGCTCGCTACGTACGAGCGGTGACTATAGTCACCCCGTGAAATTTTGTGGACAGAGTATTATTGCATTATGCGATAATTTTTTAACCCTTTCCTTTCTACGACTGACTATAGTTACGTTCTGCGTAAGATTCCACGGTATTGAACGTACGATGGATAATTACAATTGTTCCATAAGTACACACTTTTGCCATGGCAGCTTGTTCAGCGGGAATTGCTTGCCGAAAAATCCTCCCGTAGCGAAAGGGTTAATTTCGCTCAACTGGAACGGTTACGTGAAGGCTGAGAAAGAGTATATTTTATTTTGAAATTTGGATTTTTCATTCAGATTGATGTTAATAAAGAACATCTGAATAATATTAAAAAATAATAATTTAATAGTTCTGTATAGTATGGAATATTTCGAAACATTTTGGAACATGTAAAGCAACTAAACATTTTTTGCACTGCCATGTTGTTTCACTTCGTATGTTATGCTTCAAGCACACGCGGCATCTCTTCGTGGGTAGTTTCTTTTTTTCAGTCGAGGGAATATGTTCAGGGAAATGTGCCCAATGTTTGGCCTGTAGCCGTGTCGGGCATTCATTTTGCGACGGTCTGCCACGTATCGGATAATTAGGAAGAGAAAAATTGTATAGCATGTCTTCTGCAATATTCGATCGAAAATTTACTATCGATTGCTTTGTTGGATTAGGCAACTTGAAATATAGGACACATGCATTACAGATAGCTATGTCAACCATATAAAAGAACAGAAGCAACTATGTAATCTAATTGTATACTGCACGGCGTTCGCCGAAAAAAGCGCTTGACGAGTTTGACTCGTCAAAGTCTACAGTGGCCCATAAAATGAATGACGAGTCAGACTTGTCATTGTATGTCAAGGGGTTAAACAACGCCTGCGTTGTAAGGATAAACGGTCGCGGCCGTAAACCTGATCCCCGAAGAAAATGTAGACGGCTGATATCCTAGATGCAAACGCGTGGGGATATCGAAGGCGGGCATTTTTTCCGAAGGTCCTGATTGGTAATGACAGGAACCGCCTATCAGGCTCGAGGCAAATAAATAGGAAGCCTCGCGATAATTAGGGTTAATTCGTTAGTTCGTTCATGAGATAGAGTTCATAGATAGTTCAGAGTATACAGGGTGTTCGGACAGCCCTGGGCTTAAATTGAAAGAGTAACTCCCTGAGACATTCTAAGGCGAAAATCAAGAGTAACAATTTTGCGTTTGAGGCTTTGTTTACGAGTTATAACTAGTTAAAGATATCGTTTAATCCGGACCGTTCGACTCTTGAGAGCGGGTAACCGAGGCAACTCGGTCGGTAACGTCGCTGAGTCCACAGTGATGCTCAAGCGTCAAACGGTCCGGATTAAACGATATCTTTAACTAGTTATAACTCGTAAACAAAGCCTCAAACGCAAAATCGTTACTCTTGATTTTCGTCTTAGAATGTCTCAGGGAGTTACTCTTTCAATTTAAGCCCAGGGCTGTCCGAACACCCTGTATAGTTCACAGTGCGTTATTAGAAGTCGTTGCATTAGCTCGTAGTTTATGTAAAAACCCATCGGCCAATAAATAATTCCTACAATTATAAGTAGCAATTTGTCTACTTTATCGTGTATTATTACAATGAAGTTGTGATATTGAAGTATCATAGTCAGCGCAATCAACTGACTATCGTGTTTCTCGGACTAAACTCGCATCGAACCATTAGTTATATCATTGACTACTGGATGGCGTCGTTGTGGCAATATGTGCATATTTCCTACAGCAATTTCAAATTCTGTTTGATATATACCTTATTCCTTAGTATACGTATGTTGGAAATAGATATACTTATTATATCTTATATATTTATTTATTAATAAGTGGCTCCAAAAAGTATTTGTACACTGTATTACAAATAAATTCATTTAATTTTAATATTCTGATTTCAATTAATGTTTTTAATAAAAATTTATGGATATCTAGGATATAATAGTATATGTAGGGATTAATTTATTGTTTTATAATTAAATATCATTTTAAGAAAACGAAATCAACGTTAAAGCTTCAATGTTTTTTTTTCTCATTTTTTAAACATAACTTTGTATTGATGCGTGATAAAGCAACATCTTTCAGATAAAAAAATCGTAGTTTTTAATGCTGTATCGTCCTGCCATCAAAACTGATCCCAGAGGAACCCTGTGTTCAGAGCATGAAAAATCGCAGATGCTTTAGGGCTCGTTTTCACCCCCTTTATAAGATTTACTGTCGATGAAAAAATTGCTCCATACAGGACCCATTATGTTCTATTTACATACAAAGTTTCATTAAAATGAAAATTATAGGATTAGGTGAATCTTCTTGTAATATAGTGTACGAATACTTTTTGGATCCACTGTATATGAATATTTAATACACAAATTTAATACATGAATATTAGAAGTAGATGTACAAGAAATATCCGTAAATCTAGTGATAAGTATTCGAAACTTCAGCTGCCTGTTATTGAACTTGCCCGCGGTGTACTCGATCCCATCGCTACCAGGGACCCCCTGGAAAGAATCTGGAACGTGCTTGCGGAACATTCGGCCAGAAGCTTCTCTCTGTTTTCTGCCTGTATAACGTTACATGTCGTACGTGTATACCAGGTCGCTCGTGACGTCTCTTCTTCCCGGGTTTTTTCACTCTCTCAGCTGGCGAACATGCTCGAGGTCAAGTTGTTGCTGCGCAAGAAGGAGGTGCATAGTTGGAGCACACGGTTCGTCTAACTGTCGGACGATCAATCTTCTTCTCGTAATGAATTGCTAGGGCCGCTTGACTGATAATTTCAGCGGGGGTAATTGTTTTTCGGAGAGTTTATCATTCTGCTTGCTCATTTTCTGCCTGAGACCTCGAGTTCGCATGGGATTGCCGTGACCTTGCTAGGATCTTCTTCTGTCTCTCGAGCATTCGAACAGGTGTACGAGAAGATCGCTATGGTGGAACGTGGCTCATCCAAGTACGTTCTAACGAACGATTTCTCTGAAAATCGGTCCAATGAAGAAACGTTCAAAAATAATGATCTCCGATTTTGATAAAATTTTGATATACAATAATTATAGAAAAGTATTCGTTAGTATTTTCTTGTTAGGAAATTTGTATTAAACTACTTTCGAATACTCGACGTTCTACTACAGAAAATACTGAAAATTAAAGGTAATCTTCCGTTACGAAGACTGTAATCGTTAACTCTGATTCTTGTCGTAACGATAGTTTCCTTTCCCGTCAAAGAATCCTATCATAAATTATTCACCTAGTTTCATCTTCTGTCTTCATTTCAAAAATGTTATTTCCCTCCAAATCAAGAAGCTTTTCAACACCTACTAATAGATATCGCGAAAAATTGCACAACATTTACGAGACGTGGTGGTATGTCAAGGGGTTAAGGGTAGAGGGGAGGAAAAAAAATTTGTTTCATCTTCTGTCTTCATTTCAAAAATGTTATTTCCCTCCAAATCAAGAAGCTTTTCAACACCTACTAATAGATATCGCGAAAAATTGCACAACATTTACGAGACGTGGTGGTATGTCAAGGGGTTAAGGGTAGAGGGGAGGAAAAAAAATTATGCAACACCACCGAGCAACCTGTACAAATGACATTTAGAGGCGTGGAAGCCTTCTAACGATTACGTGGCCGTCCGTGTACGCTCGCCACCGTGCGTGTGTTCCTTTATTACATCAGGTAACGTGCACCACCTTGTGTAAGAATCCGACTCACACACCGAACGACCTTTGCGCACTCTCGATTCCGCGGAGAACCATGAAGACATGGAAGTCGTACCCGTAACCGAACCGCCGCGGTTAATACCACAAAATGTGCATCCCCTTCTCGAGTTCGCGCTTTGTTCTGTCCCGCGTTTATCGCGATGATATTTCCCCGGATCCGACGACGTTTCCGTGATTAACAGAACCGGCGAGCGAGCTTCGTGCAACCGGCAATTCCTCGTGCCCCCTACGAAACATGGGAGCGTATCACGAAATTTTGCTTGTAACGTTAAATCGTGACCGTTCGAACATGTGTTTGTTGAACATGCTTGATTAATAGAATTCTTTGTACGATTGTTAGAAACGATTCTTAGAAACGTGTAGCCTGGCGTAGAGTCAAGGTGATTTATGGAAAGAATGACAGAAGTACGTATAAGTAAGAATGAAGCGGGTTTTAGCAAACGAGTAACTTGACTTTTTGAGAATTGTTCGTGGCGAAAGGTTTAGGTGGACGAAGCGATCGATTATCTAGGGAAGTTTTTGGGCCAGTTAAATGCTAGTCAAAATGTTAACCTATCGTGGTCATAAAACTAACAGTGATTGGTCATGGTTAGCTTTCTGACGAATTTAGCGAAGCACTCACTTTTCTGTCGTGTACAAATGGACATAGTTATGTTAATTCAAACCTTTTAACTATAGTCTCTGTGTCTCGTACGAATGATGCGTTTATGTATCCTCAGTAACACATAATTCTTCCATTGATTTCGTTGCTCATCGGTCTAAAAATAAAATACCTAGCGAAACATTTTACATATTTTTCCATACGTATTAACCGTTTGAGTGCCACGGGCTTTTTTCATTTCCCAACCGAAAATTGCCGAGTGACGCGATGGCGCTCGTCGGATTCCGTGTCGAAAAATGGCAGAAAGTGCGATTCCACTGTTTTTAGCTTACATGCAATAAATATTTCCTACAATTTAGCTTTGTTCCGACATTCTTCTGAGAATAAAATTACTTCAATTTTATCTTTTTTTTACCTAAGACTGAAGGGTAATCGTAAAGTCGCATATCGGAAGAAACCGAACCTGCTGTGACCGTACGCTTTGCAGTCTAGTCGCGCTGGTGTTTTTATTGGGTTGGAGGAAAAGTTCTGTCGTATTTTCCGTTTCCGTTAATTCATGTGGAACCCAAACACTTTGCTTTAACACAAACCCAAGAGATTTAATGTGATCTCCAACAGTTGTATGATGAATGCCAAACTCTTCTGCAATTTCTCGACTCGTTAAATGTGGATTATTTTCCAACATGGATCGCAAAACATCATTATCGATCTTGGATGGTCGTCCAAATCGATCACTTTCTTGGAGGCTCAGATCCCCGGAACGAAATTTGCTAAACCATCTTTGACAAGTACGAACATTTACAGTATCTTTTCCAAATACCACACATAAATTTTTACATGCAACCGATGCGTTGCTTCCTTTTTGGAATTCATACAAAATGCAGTGTCGTAAATGCACTTTATTTACTGACATGTTTTTCACTTTAAATGTCACAAGTAAATAATGAACGGTAAAAAAGGACTTCTTTTATATTATACAACAGGTAAAAAAACGAAAAAAAATTCTCAATGACTCACTAGCCAGATGTATTTTTTATTTACAAGAAAAATTACCTACCTATTTAAAATACGACAGACCTTTCCTTCCAACCCAATAATAACTCTAATACATACGGTAACAAATTCTACGCATTTTAATGTACCCATGGTACCCATGTGTATATTAGATTTCTGTTCTTATATTTCCGATTTATTTCTTTTCTAATAAAAAAAAGATAAAAGAAAGGGTGTTATGTTTTCGGGAATTTATCTAATCTTATCTAGTAAATGAGTTAGTGTCTATAGAGTATTTTCGTTTAAAAATTTAAAGTTAACAATTATATGGAGACTTTTGTAATTGGCTGTAGATATTGCGCATCGACGTATGAAAAGAATGTGGGTATTACTGGTTGGAAATTCTTCAAAACATAAATTTTCGGAATATTTTTTTTATTTACAAGAAAAATTACCTGCCTGTTTAAAATACGACAGAACTTTCCCTCCAACCCAATAATAGAAAACAGGAGGAGCGCAATCGCGCTGCTTGGCACTCAAACGGTTAAGGTTCAACTGGTAACGACAATTTTACATAATCGTTTCAATTCGTCATTTCTTTTTACCACAGTGGAACCCAAACGTTCTACGTTCACACGGTTATCGTTCAACTCAAGCACTCTTCACATTTTCCTAAACACGCATCCACTCGATCGCATTCCTACAGTATCCTAATGTGAAATGATTGTACACATTATCAAGTCGCATAGACTTGGACGTAATAGGAATATTAACGTTATTTCATCGTGGTCGCGGAATTGGCGAACGTTTCCCGTTTCCTCTCACCAATCCGCGATTCCACCACAGTTTCCTCAGTCGAGGCCGGCGATAACGAGCGAACGGGTTAATTCGTAGCAACGTTTTACGATCGCGCGCAAAACCTGGAGCGCGAATGTAACGCCCTGGAAATAGCTGCGGGACGCACAGCCATGGCACCTGCCTTTTATCGTGAATCGACACTGGAGTATTCCATTCTCTCCTGTGTTACCCGCCACGGCCCACCTTGTTCCAGATATTCGATACTCTTCCTTTCTCCTCCTTGTTGCTCCAGACACCGTGACGAAACGCGCTGCGCCTTATAATGGTAGATGCCAGCGATGGGATCAAGTACACTTCAGGCATGCTCGAATCTGATTCTGAAGTTGGGAACATTTCATTTGAATATGTTGTTACGAGAAATAAATAAATAGCACTTTCAATCGGAGATTTTTCAACAATCCGCTACCATTCGAGTATCTGCTCAAAATATTCGTTGTCGCTCGAATTTGAATCTGAAATCAAGATGCGAGTATGTTGGTATTCAAATTTGGATCAGAGTAATATTTGGATGCGCTTCGATTTTTTTTTCTGTTGAAGTGTGCGCTTATAGATACTCGATGATGAATCAAAAGAATATCTCAATATTGATATTTTATGAATTAATTTAATTTGTTAATGTTGGATTTCGACGTGGTCAGGGACAGTACTTTTAGTTTTAATGGAGAAACTAGTGAATGAAAACCTTTTACATTTTAATGTTTAATAATAATAATAATAACGTAGATTTAATTAATAATTACAATAACGTTTTCTTATCTTTTATCTTAATTTTATGCAATCTTTAATTTTACTTTCCTTTTGTCTTTCTTACTTATTTGCTCTCTGAGATCTCAAAAATGAAGTGAAGATCATACCATACAGCAATCATTCAGAACACACACATTCTTGCCAACATACTTTCACATACCACATTCATACCAACCATTCACACTAATTGTTCTCAACAGTTAATTATAATTTGTAATATTTATTAATATTTCTGTAATAACTATTTGTTTATAATTTGTAATAACAGATTAATATAAAATTAATTTTTAGTTCGAATCAAGGTGCAGCATTATTACAAATGAATTATACTATTTGTTCATCTATTTGCCATTCATAGTCTGTTAACCCTTTGCGCTCGAGAGACGATTGTTAGTCTCCAAATGATAGTTTCTCAAATTTTCAGACTTCAGTTAGTTTGTTGATTAGTTGGACTCAGAGGTTAAACAGTCATATATGCAAATTCTAGTATATCACTTAATTAAACTAAATAACGTTTAATATAGGTGAATCTTAGCAAATATTTCGAATTTGAAAGCTTTTGAAGTCAATATCGTTAGACGACTAATAGTCACTTCTCGAGCGCAAAGGGTTAATAAATATACAGGGTGTTCGGACAGCCCTGGGCTTAAATTGAAAGAGTAACTCCCTGAGACATTCTAAGACGAAAATCAAGAGTAACGATTTTGCGTTTGAGGCTTTGTTTACGAGTTATAGCTAGTTAAAGATATCGTTTAATCCGGACCGTTCGACGCTTGAGAGCGGGTAACCGAGGCAACTCGGTCGGTAACGTCGCTGAGTCCACAGTGATGCTCAAGCGTCGAACGGTCCGGATTAAACGATATCTTTAACTAGTTATAACTCGTAAACAAAGCCTCAAACGCAAAATCGTTACTCTTGATTTTCGTCTTAGAATGTCTCAGGGAGTTACTCTTTCAATTTAAGCCCAGGGCTGTCCGAACACCCTGTATAATAATACATCCTCCGCATTTATAATGTTATTCTAATACCACTATAAATCGTGAATAATAATTGTATTCTGTACAACGAAACTTTTTTGTTAGAATTGACTTGAACACTTGAGTGCACGCTAAACTTGATTCCATTGCTAGCACACTCCTTGTAATGGTGCCTCTTACGGTATTGTGTCGCGAACGATACACCTTTCAAAGGTAGCCGCGGTCCCTCAAGGACGTTCAGGATCTTCGATTCGCATCTCGATGATTGGAAGAGATAGGTACAGGCATCCTTGACAGTGAGACAAGGTGGATTTTTCGCCTTTGTTCGTTCTTTTGTTGGCTTCGAGCATGTTACGCAACGCTTGTTGCTCGCTCGAAAGAGTTTCGAGCACGTCAGAAGAGCGAAATCTGTGTCGAGATGTAATCTCAATGGAATGCAGTTGCAAATGCTGCGTTTTTACGAGAGTGTTTCATAAAAATTGCTGAAGTTTAGTTCATCGTTGGGATGAAAGGAACAATGAAAAATACTGGTGTTCTCAGAAATGTATCGTTGAAATAACGGTGGAAAATGTTTTTCAAGCGATGCGTTTCAAAATGGTTGAAAACAAAGTAATCGAAGTTATGTAAATTTTATCGTGATCTTCTGAAACTAGTAACCTGTTAACTGATTAATTCCTCGATCAGAAATCTTTTTTATACACATATACAATTGTATTTTATGAATATGACATGATATAAGCGTACCTAATAAAAGTGTAAGGGTGTATCAAAAATCTATGTAAATTAATTATTATAGATTTCTGTTGGATTCGTATTAGATTTGGTTAGGATTGAATTAAGTACAAATTTGATTTCAATCAGAGTTGGGTTAGATTCAGATCAGTTTTGTGCTAGATTTGAGTTAGGTTTGGGTCAGGCTCGAATTCAGTTTGGCTGTACGGCGCCAATTTGCTTAGCTTAGACACTAGGTTAAGCAAAACTGTAATAAAAATGTAACTAGGTTTAAGATTTTTATGTAAATAAAGTTTTTCCTAGAATAAGTTTTGCGGGGGGCACTGTTTGCCCCCACTAGATAGGGTCTCCTACGGGAGACATAACGCGGGGGGAGTACCGGACGTGTTCTTATAGAGTTCCCGGTGCTTCTCCAACCGCTGCAGATGGCCACCGTGGAGGTTTTAGTGGGTAAAAATCCCACATAACCTGGCCACCCCCCTCAGGGTGGCTGGGTATCTTTTGAAGATTTCCTCCACGCGGAAAAAAAGGCTCGAATTCAGTTTAAATTAGGTTCGGATTATTCTCGAATTGAGTCGAAAATCTAGGTAAGGGATTAACAGGTAAAATAACGATGTGAACGAAATTGTCTCCTTTTCGTATAATGTGATTTAGGCAACAGTCATGCCTGTGGAATTTAAAGTTTCATTTATTCTGCGATACAAAGTGATGATAAATACGTGGCGAAAATGAATAGCAGCGAGCCGAAAGTTTTTCCCTGCTCCGCTCAAAATACAACCATAACCAGAATCGTTCATCCTCCAAGTTTTGTACCTGCAAATTTCTAATGCTAACGAATATACGTGCGGGGAAAAACTTTCTCGCGGGCCCACTTCCCACGGCTCACGCTTATTTCAGGCCACGTATTCACTTCGTATGCGCTTCCTGCGTACAATGCACCGTTCGAACATAGGTATACGCGAGCATGACTTTCGAGAAGGAATTATAAACCTGAAAGGGCGTTATAAATCCGAAAGATTAAAACGAAAATTTTCTGGCAAAACATTCCAAAAATAACAAGGAATAAGTTTAGTAATCAATTAACTTGGTAGCCAATGTAATTAATTACGTTCAAACCACTAATTTTTCCAGAATAATAGCCGACATTCGATGTATTAACCACTTGGCCTACACGATTTTTGCCAATTGCGCGAGCTATGGTAAACAAAAAAGTCGGTTGCACGCCGTGCCATTCAACTGTTCAGCCGTGTACCCGAACTGGCGCAAAATGTATACTTTTCATGACATGAGCCGTTTATTTTGAAAGTGGCGTAAGTCCATTTTTCAAAAAAATCGAGTTAGCTACCTTAATAGTTACATTTTTACATGATCTTTTTATTCTGAATCAAATTGTTACTAATATATTTAAAATCATTAAGGTTTTGTAACACGAAAATTTGCTGGTTAATGGAGCGATGAAAAAGTTTATTTTGAAAGTGGCGTAAGTCTCATTGTGAGAGTTTTAAATGGATATGGAAAATATTGTGCAATAAAATTTTATATCACAGATTTATGTTTAATTATCAAAGTAGAAGTTGAATTATCAATGTACAATGAATTTGTTACAAACGATTTGTTATAAACAATTTAATTTCAAATTTCACTTTCGATCCGCTAACGAATTCATACGGGTCTCCGGATGTGTCCTTGTAATTTTCAGCAATTTGTCAATAATTTGTTTGTAATAAATTAAATTGCAAGAAAACTGTATTAGAATATTGAATATATTAAAATATTCGAAATAACAAAGAATAAAAGTTGAATATTTTTTTGATTTTATAACATAAAAATGTATATATTTATTTTTATTTCAAGGAAAAGTTACTTCTCTTATAGACTTGTACTTTCTGAAAAATTGAAAACGTTATTTCATTGATTTTGAAAATGGCGTAAGTCCATTCATAGCCATCAAAAATATATTATTTCTTACATAATGTTAATTATGCTGTTTGGGATGATAAATTTAACACCCTTAGAAACACAAAACCATTATTCCGCTATGTTATCTGTTACCCATATTTTTAAATTCAATCCAACGCGAACCCTTCAGTATCTTGATTCAAACATAAATGGACTTACGCCACTTTCAAAATAAACGGCTCACATATCTATTTCAGTGCAACGAAAGGAATTGTGAAATAACAAACAATGTTTAGGTACAAATAGTAATTTTAAGACGTCTAGAATGTAATCATAATCAAAGGAAAAATATTCGATGTGGAGTAACTCCAATCGCTCGTTCTAATAATAATACGCGGCATCTTATACACAAATTTCACACCACGAGTCTGACTCGTGGCTTTTGTTTCTGGCACAAATTCTTTACCACGAGTCAGACTCGTGGTTATAGGCCAAAGGGTTAATAGTGCAATTCTAATTTTAATTACATTATATAATTATTAATAACAGAAGATAGTAATAGAGTAGTGATCTTCTTCTACTTAAAGGAATTTCGATAAACATAATTAAAGCTTTTTAATTTTTAATTCTTCCATTTAATCTCCATTGAATTAGGTACATGTGATTGGAAAAGGTAGTAGGGAGGGTTCTCTGAAGCCAGCTGATTCTCTAACACCATCTGGTCCTCTTCCTATTTTCTCGAAGATTCTGCAGGACGAATGTTGCAGGATTGGTGACACTCTCAGGCTTTCTTGTCAAGGTGCATTCATTCTCTTTTACATTATTCCAAATTTTCAAGTTAATTATACAATCGATAAACTGCAGACCTTTATGCAGTTATACGAAATTCAAGTGTGCAAAGAAATAAAGAATGCACAAGGTATAAACTATAACTTTAACTAACTTTAACAAATCGAACTAATCTAATAATTAAAATTGTAAATAAATGCCTAAGTTTTTTAATCCATACGTATTTTCATGTATACCTCAGTTTGCTTTAGTTCATCGTTTTTCTCAATGCGTTGATAAGTCACGATGCGTAATAAACGACAACCTTCGAGAACCCGATAGAAACTTTGACAATACTCTTTTTACCGTAACAAAGGAAAATCGCAAACGGTATATCGAATCTTTTTCTCCTCGAGTATCAGATCTCGTTATAAAACATCCTTTTCTGCAAAATTTGCATGTCGTAAGATTCTAAAGAGCGGCGATATCGTAAGATCCCTTTGTCGACCGCGAATCACCTGAAGAAATTCCTTTTCCCTCGAACCAGCCGCTCACCTTTGCCGTAGCTCGTTCCCGTTGAATATTTTAGCATAAATACAAAGCTGTGCGTCGATCGTTGCGAAAATGCGCCACGATTTTTTGCGTCGATCATCGAGAGATTCCCCTGGTAGCGTAACAGCGCGGCCTCTCCTCGTCAACGTTTAGCGTCTTCGCGGTGTCTGAGCCTCGCGAACGTTTCTAATGACTTGTAAGTACACAGGCCAGGTCCACCCAGGTATAAGTAAACAGAGCTGTCTCGCTCGAGAGACTCCTCTGGTTCTTGGTAACGAAACGGTAGTTTCGTCGAGCTATTGCCCTCTGCGAGCGCGATAAATCCAGGAGGAGTTGATGCGGCCATTTTTCTCCCGCGTCCGCGGAAATGGCGCTTGGCCGCCACTGAAAAACGGCCTCGCCTTGTGGCGCCAGTTTATGGTGAATTTGCATAACGCAATAATCGACCTCCGTACCGGTCCATCTCGCTCTAGCACTTTTCTCGAAGCAACGTGTTAATTTTCTTTGCGGTACTATGTATAACGCACAGTGGGGTATTTGCCTGAAAAAATTGGACAAAACTCTTTCCATATTCACTCAATCTTTAAACTGACATGACTTCGTTGATATTGATTCAAATTGGATCAAACAAAGACGATTTTAAAGTTAACGATTTCTAGTTTTTGATGGTATGACGGATATTTATAGAAATGGCTGTTCAATTTCTTTTTTATTCATCCTTTCTTCGCCTTTTTTTTTATTTTAATTGCGAACAATATTTTTGTTTTTCATTTTCAGCTTTTTGTAAATTAACTTTAAATTATAAATTAACTTTATAAAATTAATTGTAAATTATTGCTATTCTATATTAGGGAAGCATTTTACAAGCACTTTAAAATCATTTTATACTGAAACAAACGTATACAGATAATAACATTTCACCAGTTTATTTATTTTTACATTGAATGCAACAAAATATGTTAAATGTTATATCAAAATAACGTTTATGTTTAAATAATGTTAAAAGCTTTTATTTTATACATTCATCAATATAGGAAAATTCTATAAAATGATTTTTGTAGAACGGAAGATGGAATTCTGGTGTGAAAAATAAAAGTGAAGCGATTAAAGTATTAATAAAAGTATATCTAAAACAATTTATCAATAACAACTTAAACGACTTTACAACTTAACAACTTCACAATCAAAACCTTTCGTCCAATACTTTCTGCCACGCGTTTGCATTTTCCCCGTCACATATTCTTTCAAACACTCGTTTCCTTTCATTCTAATTGTCAACCTTTCTCACTCGATGCGTTCGGTCACGACCATCCAGAATTTCTCAGTCGCAACGTTTTCTCAAGTTCTCATCTTTCACGCCTTAGAAACATTCGAGCCCAAACATTCTGCGTTCGCACGACAATCGCCCAACTCAAGTACTCTTCAGACTTTTCCAAACTCGCATCCACTCGATCGCATTCCTACATCAATTCATAAGTACGCTGCGTTAGTAAGCTCATAAATGTTTTGCAAAGTAAACGGTACTAAGCGGATGAGCGATTAACCCATTCGTTACCAGCGCCGGATTTAGTCGGACGAACCGCAAAGGGTTAATTTTTTTTGCGCTCCCGTTGGTCGGTGTGCTTGGCTCAGCTTTCTCTGAGAGGACAAGTACGCGAAACTTATAACTTTTGCGTTTAGAATCGATCGTTTGTAATTTTGGTAGGTTACTCGCTAAAATAATCTTCACTGCCAAACAAAGGTCTTTTGAAAGGGTTTGTTTGAGTTTCGGTGTATTGTTGCCGGATAAGTGGTTTCTTGTTAGCTATGAGTCACCAGATCGCTTAACCGATGATCGTTCTTTAGCAATTATCTTTTGGGGTGTTATTCATCGATGAATGTATTCGGTAGATACCTAAGTTTGCAAAGGTTAACGTCATACTTACCTCAGAGAATTTATGTAATCTTGGTAAACACGTTCATGCGATTTGTGTACAATGGCTACAAAAAGTATTTACAAATATTTTAACGTATCTGCGTTTGCCCAGCACACAATCCTTATTACTCACATTATTTGTTATTATTCGGTTGTACACTAAACGTCAACATTAATTTGAATGTAGACGAAAACAAAAACGAATAAACTTGTGTAAGTATCTGAACATATAAAATGTTTAAAAAGAAATTTCCAAAGCACTTCTATTAACTATTACTGAATCTTTTCGCAGTTTTCGAAATTTTTACCTCGATTCTCTTGTTCTAGTTCTTAAAATAAATGAAAACTTACTGAGATAAAATAACTGGGATTAATTAACTACGTATTATACCGACTAATTATAAAATTTGAAACTCGCAAGAAAGAATACTTGTCAGAAATTAAAAACTCAGACAGTATTAGAAGGAATATTTATCAAAAAGATAGTTAACTACTTGGGTTACCGTTAAAATTTGTAAACGAGAAAAAATTCTAACTCGTTCGTTCCTTCAATTTCACGAATCACTATCGCACATCCTAATTCTTCGGCGTAGTCTTAGCATAAAACCTGTATATCTCCTGTATACCTGTGGATATTAACCGTTTGAGTGCGAAAGAATTTTCTTGTATATATGCTAAAAGTGCGGGATGAAATGCGTAGTTATTTCTTTTGTAAAACAATAAAAACGACAATAATTAACTGAAATTATTATATGAATAACAATTTTCAGCAAAAAGAATTTTTGGATTTATCTTTTTATACCATAGTCATTTTCAGATAAATAAGATTTAGACATGGTGCTATTTTTATTACCAGTATAACTCTTATTTTTAAAAAATAAAAATACTTTTTAATTTTTATATTATGAAAAACCATAATTTAATAATATTAATAAAAACCGAAATTAATATGAACACAACCGCTCTCAATTAATGCGAAAATTATAATATCAATCAGCAGTGCTATCGCGCTTCTCCGCATTTTTGGCAAAATATAAATGAAGCGCGATAGCGTTTCATCGCACTCAAACGCACTAATACACATAATAAATATAATTCTTTGAACACAGCAATTATCTTTCATTGGAAACTTTCATTAACCCTTTGCACTTGAGAGGCGACTGTCGGTCGCCAAACGATAGTGTTGCAAACTTTCAGACTTTAATTAGTTTGTTTATTAATCAGACCGAAGGTTAAACAGTTATACATGTAAATTTTAGTATATGACTTAACTAAACTAAATGAAGTTTAATATAAGCGAAATTTAATCAATATTTTGCACTTAAATATTTGTAAAGTTAAAATTGCTAGTCGACTAACTGTCACCTCTCGAGTGCAAAGGGTTAATTTCGAGTCGCTAAGCAACTTAAAATTTCGAGTGAAACCTGTATGGGGATCTCGCTCGTTCATTAGCCGCGTTATTGAAAAATCTTTCGGTTTCTCCTTTTGACGTAACCGTGCAACCTCACGGAATATTTTTCGCCCGAGAAAGTTTCGTTCAAGAGGAGAGAAGAAACGATGGCTTGGATGGATCGTGGCGGACGAGTCGTCCAATAAATTAATTACGCAACGGGCTGTAATGAAATCGTTGCTCGGAGGATGCCACTAATAAGCGTTTAGGATACCGAACGGCGTAACGAGCGGTGCAACGTTCTACGCAACGAATTGGAACGTCTTCAAGATTTCTCGCTGGTACTACCAGGCCGGCGCCGTGTCTTCTTCGAAGATAACAAAGCGCTCGCCTGGTTCGCGATTATTTCGGTATTACTCAAGTTGGAGAATAACCGTGATGCCTAGTGTGTTCGATGGTGATTCAGGCGACATACCAGGCCAAACTATGTAAGCGTTAAATGGAAGTCGTTGAAAGAGGATAAAAGCAAAAGGAACGAGATTTCAGAAATGATAAATCGACGCAAGGATTATGCGGTATAATGCCATCTCGAATTATTCTTTAGGAATTGGTTCGACTCAGGAAATTAAAAAGATATTATTATTATATTTAATAAATATAAATATATTATAAAATATTATAAATAAATAATATCTATTAATAATATATTATAAAATATTATAAATGAATAATATCTAATATTAATATATTATAAAATATTATAAATAAATAGTATTTAATATTAATATATTATAAAATATTATAAATAAATAATATCTAGTATTAATATATTATAAAATATTATAAATAAATAGTATCTAATATTAATATATTATAAAATATTATAAATAAATAATATATATTATTAATATACTATAAAATATTATAAATAAATAATAATATATGTTATTAATATATTATAGAATATATTATATTTAACCCTAATATAATTACTCGGTGAGAGTCACAGTAATTAGAAAGTCAACAAATATTTGGCAAAATTAAGAGTGGAGAATTACAGTGATTAAAAGATGGGAAAATTCGAAAGGTGAAGAAAAAAATAGTTCTTTTGGAAATGAAATAGCTAATTACTGCGGTTACAGGCAACAGTACTCTGATTTGAAATAATTTCCTACTTAAGTGCTCCCGGTAACTTAAAGTATGAATTCCTTGCAAGTACCATAAGAAAAGGAACAGGAAGCGTTCACGTGCTATCAATTACTCGGTTTCCATTGCGGAAAGTAATTCCTCGAAGATTTTATAATTCTCGTTAAAAGAAACAATTTGCAACGTGTTACGAAAGGATTTATGAATGATAAAGAGTTAATTAAAAAAACGGAAAAAATTGTACGGGGCTAATTATGATAGTTGAACGACCGACTGTAATTCAGGATTTTCCGTATACAATTCTTAACTTGATTATATTAATCTTCCTTGCCGGGGAATTGACTATAAAACCACGGTACGGAAAAATTAGTTTCACAAATGTAATTTCTACTCTACTTAAATATTTTTATGATCGATCGTATCTATTTAAAATACTGAAAAATGGTATCAATCAGTTTATTAAATAAAATTGAACAGATTATAAGGAGATAGCTATGTTCCTTACGTTAATTTATGAGGAAATAAAAATAAACTCAAAACACAGCTTTATAAAGATATAAATGTAATTATTATGGATGAATTCTAAGATCATCAAAATTTACGAGTATAGTAAACCTAACAATTATACCAATAAATTGTGTGCGTTTCGGTATATTCATAATAGCTGTATAATAGATTTCATAATTTCATATTTCCGATAAGTTTGTTTCTCGATAAACGAGCATAAAAAATATTGAAAGAGTTGGTCTGGATTTAAGTGGTAAAAATATTAGTGTTCGTAGAATCCTTAAAATGCTCGTGTTCTCCATTTAATATTTACATTTATCAGGTGTTTGGATATTTTATGAGTGATTGTTTATTGCCCAGCTTCGATATGATATTTTAATTCGTGCGGACGATAAATTTTGCAGCGAACGGCAACGACTTTTCCCTGTATGGTGAGGTTCGTGGAGTAGTATTAAAAGAGTCTTCGGTTTCACAGGAGTTTGGCTTCCCGAAACGAAGCACAATATAATTATCTTCTCGGGTCCGAATCGTAAAGGTCGTCGTCACGATGAGAGCACGATCGTATGGAGTATCGCCAAAGAGGGGCCTCTGACGCGATGTACCTGGCATCCCTGATCTATATTTATAGGGAGAACGACCGATAAAATATGCGATCGATTGTGTTCGCTGCCAAATGCCTTTTGCTCCCTTTTAACATCGCCTTAAAGTAACCCAACAAATGTTGCCAGCCCGGTGCTAACCACTGCTGTCCAACGGACACTGCCTGATCTTATAACACTCTATCTCTATCATGGCATTCCCTTCCCTCTTAACGTCATGCTCAATAGCGTTTGTAGTAAACACGATGAAAAGTATATCAAATAGGATTGCAATATTGAAATAAAATTGTCGCATTAAGTGCTGTTTTTCAACGATGTGAACTTAAAGCAATTAAAAACTATCATAAATATAAAGCGTGGTTCTTAGCTTGGTATTGTTTTCTAAAGATACGTTTTCGAAATTATGACCTTTAGAAAACGATACCAATTACCAGGTCTCTCCACGAGGAGATGACCACGCAAGAGACCCGCCCGGAACTCACTCTAAGTTTTCGAAGACCAACAAATAATCGAGAAAACCAAACTCTACTTAACAAGGTTTAAAGTGAATTTCGGACTTACGTATTATACACAATGATACGCAAACCTACTAGCAGCGTTCGCGTTTCAAGCTTACCCTTGTCTAACTTAACACTAAACGTACCGGCACTTTTTTATACCTAATTTTACCATAGGGGGTCATTTGACCCCTTATGAAATAAACGTTGATTTTTCGTAAAAAAATTCTTTATTTATTAAAGGAAATAATTCGCAACATTTTTGTAGGCACTAATCTTTACTCTCTGATTCTCAATATAGAACTGCAGTTAGTTTCGTTTAGTTATAGACAACTCGTTTGAAGGAGCATTACTTGTGGATCTCCAATAAGAGTCCTTTCTGTTTACGCGTTACGTCGTATAGACCCGATTGGGTCTCGTTCAAGTGCTCACCACCGAAACCAAACACACATATCAGATTCAAATAAATGAAACTATAACTTGAGAAGCGTATTCGAGTTCAGAAATAAAGTTCCAGTTGGAGAACTGCAGAAAAATATGTAAATTTCGTAAGGGGTCAAATGACCCCATGTGGTACATAAGGTATGCAATGAATTTTTCTCGGTAAAAAATAAGATAAGAGAAAAACGGAAAGCAAAAAATTGTACGATCAGGTAATATAAGAATTTACAGAAACTCGGATGAGCGAAAGAAACAACAATGAATGTACAATTTATAAAGTAAATTTGAAAAAGGGTCATTTGACCCCGCGTGGTACGTTTAGTGTTAAAGCAAAAGTAAGAAAGTGAAGCTAAAGACACTTTATCGAACGTTTCGTGCCTCGTGAAAGGGAAATCGGTTCGGAAAAACTAAAATTTATTTTCGCAACGTTAAACTCTAATATTTGTGAATCAAAAGTGGGGAAACATGCTAAACGCGAGCAAGAAAAAATCGCGACGCACCCGAAGTTAACGAGTTCACAATCGCTGGCCAACATCGTCGAGCATTGGGCAACGCATTCTAATGCGCTTAACCCTTTGCGGACGAGTGTCGGATATATCAGCCCAACTCTCGTGCTGCGGCTGGCGTTTGTCTGTCGTAAACGACATGTATAAGATACGCATAGGTATACTAGCCTAAGAAGTCAAGTTGGCCCAAATTTGTTTGTTTATGATTTTGTTAGATTTTATGAAAAACTTATTTAAATACAGCTTTAGTTTTTATAACACAAATGCGCGACGTAACTATTTTCTTTACTGCTCCGTCCGCAAAGGGTTAATAATTCCATGCTTAATCGTAGATTCTTATATCCATGGACCAACTTTTTTCATGCAAGAGAGTTGCCATAAGTCATTCAGAATTACTTGAGAAAGTTTTGAAAACCAGGAAAAATGCAGGTTCTAGAATCATTACACTTTTCTTCTAAAATTTCATACTTTACGTCGTTATATCTTTATAGGGGTAGGAATTTGGGCAAATCCAAGTAGGTCATTTTGAAGAGTGTTCTTTCAGTTATAGGAATATATATAAATTTTTGGAATACACTTATTTTAACCTTTGAAAAATATCGTAAAAGGAATCCCTATGTTTTTCCGTCTTTTTTTTCATTTACTGACGATTACAAAGCGAAGGTTACGAGAGGTCACGACGAATTCTGTATGAGAGCATTCGTTGGAACCTACTGAAGATATCTGCGAAAGAATTTCTTGCGGAACCTTGCAGACCTAAGAATTATAACAATAAATACATAGTTAAGCGCTGAAATCTCTTGATAACCGTTATGCTTCGGGTCGTTATGTTTCGATGTTAAGTGACAGATGTTTCCTTTTGTATTATAATCGGAATGATAACTAAAGTACAACTATATTGAAGTATTTTGAAATGTTGTTAGCCACCTCAAAATTAATATTTTTGCCGTTAAGTCAGGTTTACGATACCGCCGCATTATTTCGGTTTTCAAACATGTTTTAAGCCATTTTCATTTATTCCGCTTACTATTATACTGATTTTGCGAACAATTAATAGTGGATATGAAATAAAAGCAGAAGAATTTAAAAAATACTGCTTACGAACTGCAGAAAGATACGTAGAATCGTACAACTGCAATTACATGCCGGTCTTTGCACCTAAAATTCTAACTCACGGATTGAACATTATTAAAAACGCTATCATACTCATTGGAGCACTTTCCGAAGAAGCTTGAGAAGCAAACAACAAATACATGAAATATTATAGAGAACACAATACTCAAAAAATATGGCGGGTGTAGTCGAAACGATCGCCGTTTAATTCAAAATTTGGTATTATTTATATTTTTTTTTGCATTTTAAATGCTCCGATAGATTTCAATTTTCTATATCCTATCTTTTATCGTGTTAGAAATATTTAAAACAATACAAGCACAATTTCTTCGAGGAATTGTTTTTACCCCGTTATACTGCAGATTCAGAAAATTATTTCGTTTTCAGCATCACTCGAATTACATTTCTCTAAAGTTTCACACTTTTGTTATAATTTTCGAGTTTGCCACAACTTCCTTCTAATTATTTGCGTTCGTTTCATTAACATATACGGATTTTATGAGCGTACGCGAACGTTGACCGAGATGCAAGTGGCTAAATTAAATTGAAACGTGATCGAGATCCGTCCGATTGAATATCAGGGCATCGATCTCTCGCGTACGGTCGACCGTTGACACAGTTCAATTGAAACAACGTAACACGTTCGTAGAAACCTTTAAAATAGCTCGAGCGAGGTGCCAATTCCTCGGTAATTGCCGTTCGACAGACGAGCTTTGTCAGCGTACCGTTTTCCGCTTCTATCCGTGCTAGTAACCCCTTCTGCTTGGGTTTCTCTGCGAAACACGTTCAGTGCAGAACTTACATACTCAGAAAGTCGCGGTAGAAGTTTTGTTCTGTCGGATGGTAACGCATTGAGCGGGCTCCACTTACTGTCAGGGTCGCATTCTCATGGAATCTGTTGGTTTGTACGGGCCCGTGTGGCCAATGTACCTGGGAAGGTTCGGAAACACCCAGGGAGGGCCAAGTGTCTCTTGGGGTAGGCTAGGGTTGCGCCTCGTGCCGAACCCCCCTCGTTGTACACTGAGGAGCATAACTATAGCACCACCCCCCTTTTTGAGTATTTCTGACTTTTGGATGTGTAGGCGTTCTTTGATGCGGCACCACAAAGACCGTGTGGTGCCGAAAGAACAGTGCGGCACCGCAAAGAAAGCGCGGTGCCGGAAAACATCAGACGGTGCCGAGGATAAGGAATCGGTAATTGTTCGGTATTCCGTTTCCTCGATGCCGTGGGGATGTTGAGGGCGGGTAATTTTTGAGGATCCTCATTGGTTAGGGCAGGAGCCGCCTATCAGGCAAAATGCGAATAAATAGAGGGCCTCGCGAGAGGTCTAGAGCTTTTTGAGTTTTATCGGCAGTCTTGATTAGAGTACGTAGGGGTACGGTCGCGGAGTTCAGAATAAAGTGTTTTATGTTACGGGACTATTCTTCAGTTTTTACCCGACGTACACCCCTATAGATGGGAATGCAACTGATTTTCGTCTGAAACTGTTTCCAATGCAATTACTGAAGGCAAACTGCATATTCGTGAACACGAGATTACAGTAATGCTCATTAACATATACTACAATATCTATTAAATTATATTGGTTATTTAACTCAGAAATACCGTTACTAAATAAATTTATTCACCGACTACGAGTGCGGATATAGACAAAACATTTGCTTCGTTTTTACGATGTCTCTTTTCATACAATTTTCAATTCGATTTCTTTGATATAAAGCAAGTACACTTTAATCGTTCACAATCCCATCGTTAATGTTCATTAAACGTCGGACACCTATCCATTCCTTTCACCTCGAATATTTAATATTTGTCAGATGTGTGAAAGTCTTCGCGATCTACCGTGTTCCACCATTTCCTTCCGCTGCATTCTGCTTCTCCAAATATTAGGGGGACCGGAAGGTAATGACGTTTTGTTACGTTAAATTCAAACATATAAATTTTTAACGAGTTTTTATTTTTAATCAATGATGTAATCACTCTCATTATTAACAACCTTTTGCCATCTGGTGGCATATATTATTTTAAGTTATAAGATATTGTTATTATTATTATTATTAGTATTATTAATACACCAATACCTCGCTTTGCGTCGTTTCGTTTTGCGTTTTTTCGATGTTGCGTCGCTGCTCAATTAGTACTAATTTTCATTGCGCGTCGTTAGGTTTTCGAGGTTGCGTTGTTTTGGATTCGAGTCTTGAATTTTTTTCTTGTTTTCTAACAGACGGCTCTACTTTTGTTTCTAATTGCGCCATGCCAAAAAAGACTCGGTAATTCCTCTTCTAACCGAAAATCAACGTAATTTTAATACAGTTTTATTTTCACTTTGTTTTGCTAATTTTAGAGTTCAGTTTCAATCTTCGATCTTTACATGGTTTGCTATAGAAAATCTTAATTCGCTTTGCGTCGTTTCAATTTGTGTCGTGTTTTTTTGGAACGTAACCCCGACGCAAAGTGGGGTATTGGTGTATTATAATTATTATATTTTATATGTTTTATTTATTTATTTTATGTATTATTTCATTATATTGTTTATTGGATAGTTGGAATTAGTATTAGTAAATGAGTAGAATAAGCTGTAATGTTATAGAAACGGAACCATTGTAATCCAACAGGAAAGCAATAGTTATCTATCTGCCTATCTATCTATCTAACTACGATACTACAATATAATATTGAAAAAAGCTGACAATGCACAGTGTTAGATCCTTGCGCTGCACACGCTTCCAAGGTCTCTCAACGGGGAGAACATCTTCCGTTCCACAAAACAACAGCGGGAAGTTTCCATTGGGACATTTACGACATGAGCGTGCCGGTAGTGCTATTTTTGAGGACTAAGCCATTTTAGCCTTTTCTTTGCCTTTTTCATCGAACTTTCTTAACGTCCACTGATGGACAATAGCCTTAATTTTCAGGTCAACCGTGATTCCTCAATAGCAAAGAGCGTGTCGTAAGTAAGGGACTTTCTGTAGGCGCGGCGCCCAGCCGACACTCGCACTTGAGAGGCACATGGGCCTAGAGAAATTTCCCCTTCGTTGCCTAAATTCGGGAAACTTTCCGCTCCGAGTGGCTCACCCCACCAACGTTCTCGAAACGCGTGCTAAGGGCGCAAGAACGGGGGTTGGTGGCACTCGGGGCATACCGCTGATTGGAGTTTTGGCTTTTTGGCTCTAACCAATTAGCGTATCGCCTTAAGGTATGGAGGAGTGACCAGTCGAACTC
The DNA here is from genome assembly GCA_033822845.1 of Tetrapedia diversipes. Lineage (NCBI taxonomy): Eukaryota > Metazoa > Arthropoda > Insecta > Hymenoptera > Apidae > Tetrapedia > Tetrapedia diversipes. The sequence goes on from JAOPTO010002265.1 coordinate 27,500, forward strand.
CTTCATATAAAACTGAACCACTTCGGCGCCAGGACATAGTATAGAAATAGTATAACAACATAGTATAGCATCATAGCATTGAGACAGTAGAGAATATAGGCTAGTGTAGAAACAGTATAGTATTGAAACAACATAGTATAAAACACAACATAGACTTCAACTAGTATAGTACCAAGATAGAATTCGAACAACTGGTATAGAATTGAACCAATATAGAATTCGAACAACTGGTATAGAATTGAACCAATATAGAATTCGAACAACTGGTATAGAATTGAACCAATATAGAATTCGAACAACTGGTATAGAATTGAACCAGTATAGTTTAGAACTAACATAGATTTTGATCAGTATAGATTTCGAACTGTTAGTATAGATTCTGAACTAGTATAGACTTTGATCAGTATACAGTATAGAATCAACTTAGACTTTGAACATATAAAACTTCGTCGGCACACCACGTGCAAGCTCAACCGGAACTCGAGCGGTTTTACATACGTAACAATCGTGGAGTCCCAAACAGACAGCTCTGAAATTCATCAGATTAAGACTCATTTCCCGGGGGAACGAGTCAGTTGTTTCGAGAAAACTTACAATAATTATTAATCTTCGTACCGTATGACATCATCCGTGCTTCGAACGTGTTAATCGACCTCGCCATTCGCGTTTATCCGGATTAAAGGAAATCTCACCTTGAGACTGTGAAATCCACTGCGCAACGTGGTACAAAGGGTGGCGGTTCGCTCGACTCATGAATATCTCGGGCGTTTGATAAATGCGCGTGGTTGAATCAACTCGCGGATCTCTCGCGAAGGATTGCATGGTCGACTTGAAAACGAACGACCATGGGAATTAAAAATGGCTGCGTTCCTTTCGATTGCTCGATCATTCAGAAAGGCGTTGTACTCGAAGCCTCGTACACGCTGTCGCTAAACAGTTTGAGTCGTTCGCGCAAAAAGGCACAAAATGCGCATGATACGTAAAAGTATTTTCCGCGAAGTACTTTGTATCCCACAGACTGCGAACTTTCATGCAAATTCACATTTTTACGAACGAAATAAAAAAAAAATAGGACGTGAATGACAATTTGCTTCAATCTTCTGATATTATAACGCTTATCATACTTGCAATAAGTTTGCGATATTTTTGCAAATTATGCAAATTGTGCATTTGTCACATATTTAACTTTCTCATAAATGCATGAAAATTTGCAGTCTGGCGATGATATTCAGAAAGTGAAACAAGCCTCTATTCAAACCCTGTGTTTTTAATATTTACAAAAATTTTCTAACGCCGGAAGAAAGGGGTGCTCTTTTGCATAAGACTACTTTCGTAAACTTGTATTGTTTCTCTAAAAAAAAAAAAAAAATATGTATCTATACATTGCAATTACGATGCTCGCCTCTGTTCATAATCGAGCATGGTTTCGTCATTACAGAATAATACACTTCCTACATGTTATTAATACGAAGAAAACGTTGTTGCTTTCGTAATCGCCTAACACCGTGAAGTTTTGCGCGGCGGCGCACGGCAAAACACCGCCCACCTGTTCTCCAATCTCACGCCTTTCTACGCGTTCGCGGCCGGCAACGTTTCAAGAAAATTATTCTAATTAACCGTGTTATTATCCGACCGCGTAAAACGGCGCCGGCCGTAGACCTCGACTCCGTTTTTCCAGAAACTACCACCATTTGTCCCGCGTGTCCAGCTACAGTCGCACACGTGCCCGCTTGCTTACGGCGGAACCTCCCTTTCCCTGGCCAAGGACGCGAACCGGGGACCGTAGCAACGCGACGAGGCTCCCCTTTTCATTCCGTGGCTCGAGCATTATTTATCATAAAAGTGCGCCGTACAGGTGCACGGCACGGCGTTGGTCACCTTGCCGACGCATAAATCAGCCGGCGACTTAATGCAGCGGCGTAACGAGTTCTCACCTTCGTTGCCAGTCTCCTCTTCGCGGTCCTTCGGGTCGGCCTAGCGAGATAGCGTGAAAAAGGAGCCGGGCTCCTTTCTCTCCTTTTTCAGAGCGAATCGAAGGGAAGCTGGAAATATGCGGCAAAGCTAAGGGATGTTAACCATTTGCACCCGAGGAGTGACTGTTAATCGTCTAAGGATATTAATTTTAAATATTTTCAAACTCGAAATATTTATTATTCAAATTCGCCTGTATTAAACGTCCTTTAGTTTAGTTAAGTGATGTACTAACATTGACGATTATTTAACTTCTCAGTCTTAATAATAGACAATTTTTCCGCGTTCCGTGTATTTAACCCTTTGCACTCGAGAGGTGACTGTTAGTCGTCTAATGATATTAACTTTAAAAATTTTCAAATTCGAAATATTTATTAATCAGTTTCGCCTATATTAAACCTCCTTTAGTTTAATTAAGTCATATACTAAAATTTATATTTATGACTATTTAACTTCTCAGTCTGACTAATAGACAATTTTTCAGCGCTCCATTTTATCATTTTCCTTCGCTCCGTGTATTTAACCCCCTACACTCGAGGGGTGACTGTTAGTCGTCTAATGATATTGACTTTAAAAATTTTCAAATTCGAAATATTTATTATTCAGATTCGCCTATATTAAACGTCCTTTAGGTTAGTTAAGTCATATACTAACATTCACATTTATTACTATTTAACTTCTCAGTCTGACTAATAGACAATTTTTCAGCGCCCCATTTTAACCGTTTTTCTTGGCTCCGTATATTTAACCCTTTAAACCCGAAGGGTGACTGTTAGTCGTCTAATGATACTAAGTTCAAAAATTTTCAAATTCGAAAGATTTACTAAGATCCGCCTATATTAAACATCCTTTAGTTTATTTAAGTCATATACTAAAATTTACATTTATGACTATTTAACATCTCAGTCTGACTAATAGACAATTTTTCAGCGCCCCATTTTAACCGTTTTTCTTGGCTCCGTGTATTTAGCCCTTTAAACCCGAAGGGTGACTGTTAGTCGTCTAATGATATTGACTTTAAAAATTTTCAAATTCGAAATATTTATTAAGATCCGCCTATATTAAATATCCTTTAGTTTATTTAAGTCATATGCTAACATTTACGTACATAACTATTTAACCTCCGGGTCTGACTAATAAGGAAACTAACTAAAGTCTGAAACTTTGCGAAACTATCGTTTGGTGACTAACACTCACCTTTCGAGCGCAAAGGGTCAAATGGAGGCACGTAAAGTTGCACGATGGGCACGAATAAAACAGACTTAAATTGAAAATTTTAAACAGACCAGCAGTCATCCTACAGTAGTGGGCAAAAGTTTAAGACCAAAGGGTAAAAAAAAAACAAATTAATTAATTAATAAAAAATAGCACGTTAAATGAAATTCGTATTCTGTGCTAATCAATAAATACTGTTCTACCATAACAACGATAAAAATAAGTATATGAACAATATTTCCATACCATGAAATCCTGTCTTCTTAAACTTTTGTCCGCTACTGTATTTGCATACAGCCGCGGATGCGCATGCACGACCCGGAATGCACCAACGACGTGCAACATTACGGTTTCATTGCGTGGGGCGCGGGCAAGGATGACCGTGTACGACACTTGTCGCGCTGGAATTTGCTGGGCCCCGAAGCCGCTCGACGCGGCGCGACAAATAACGACGTTATGCAAATTTCTCCGTTTTTATTTCGATCCAGCTGATTCACGCGTGCGTCGCTCCGCGGTCCACCTAAGGTCAACGGTAGGAGAGGATCCAGGGACACGTCATGGGATTTTTTCGCCTGGAACCGGACTGGTCCCAAATATGGCCGACCTTCTGCGAGGACAGGGGGCGAAATTGTTCTCCGCGCGGAAATTATAATGGTCCTTCTAATTTTAACTCGTTTCGGTCGAGGCCCGGAATGTTTCTGGCATGTGTACGAGAGAATTTCTTGAAAAATGTCACGCTGAAGAGAAATATAAATTTTGTGCATGTTACAAAACAGTTTGAAGGAAAAAATTTCTTTTGTCAGAATACGATGATTCATTTCAACCAATTATTGCGATACACTGAAAATTATTAAGTTATAAAACTGTTTGTAAAAGTTGTACACGTTTGTAAACTGTTTGAATATTGCTTCCGTTTATAATGCGAAAAAATCGTTGGAGATAGAACAGTATAAAGATTTATCGATTAACCTCCTAGATTACGCTTAACTGTCCTTCTCAATATTCCTTTTCCACGATTAAACAAGAATATCGAGTCGTTTAAATTTATTTCTAACTTTAGTTTTATCTGAGATCATCTCTCATCTTTTGGTTCAGCTATTCGTGTTATATTATTGACAGTGACAGCTGTTTTAAATTCTTGAATAAGGTGTGCAACACTCCGGTCTCAATTCGTATCGGCCACAAATAATTTATACGCCTGTCGAACTTATTCACCGTCAGCTTCTCCCGTCCGACCAACAGAGACGGATTCAGCTCGGATTAGCAAAGCTGTCCGCCAGTAGCACCGCGAGCCTTGTATTGTTCATGCGCCATTTAACACGCTGCGGAACAACTCGAACGAGAAACTTATCTCAGCGCATCGCTAACTGCCCCGATGGGGCAACCTGTGAAAATCGTTTTACCATCATCCTAGATCATCTCGTTTGAAAATCCATCGCTGAGCTCCGTGAAATTTCCCTGAAAACCATACATCATCCACGCGGATAATAAATAATAGATCAGCTCTCGTTCGATCAGTGACGTTCGATCGTTAGACCGTGAGTGTACAGTCAGACGCAAAAAATCTGCATACATCTGGTGAATTTCAACTATTCTGAACAAGTGAAAGGATTTTGAACGGAATAACCCGAACCTAACCGAAGCTTAATCTAACAACAGGGCATTATAATTAATTATTATTCACAAGCGTTAACCCTTTCGGCCCGAACAGGACTCATGTGTCCTATATGAAAGGATTGCTAAGACTTGTATGTCCCGATATTGAAGATTGTCACCCAAGTTCCAAATTTGATGTACCTACAATTATTCCCAGCTTGGTCCTATTAATTTTTTAAAGAAAAATACTTAAAATCAAAACAGAAAAATCCTCGTCGAAACGGTTAATCGCTTGATCCGTAACGTGTATGTAGTATCGTACTTAATTTTAAAGATTAACACTATTCCTACCACGACCGTTTTTAAAATTTCGATTAGAATTTCACATACACAACGTAATCGAACCGCCTTTAAATTTTAGACTTCTCTTCAAATATACCTATAATACATTTTTCAATATTCACTTCTTCTTTCATTGTTTAGTTCCTGAGAAAAATTTGCAGTCTGTCCTGCGTTGGGAATGTCGCGGTAGGAATAGGAATACGTGAAGTGTCAATAGGAATAGTGTTAAGTGAAAATGAGGGTGGACAACGGTAATTCAGGCCCGCCGGGGGAAAACTCTTGACGACGCGCAGGGCCCTCGGAAAATGTCCAAACATGGTCATATTTTTGGGATATGCCCAAATATGAACATGATCGAAAAACTTTTCCAAGGCACGTGGTAGGAGAAAGGCCAAAGGCCCAGCGAGAGTTTTTCTATGGCAGAAAGGGACAGAGCTGAACTAGCGTTGAAGCGTATAATAGAGTCATACGAAGAATCAGAATTATACATAATATTATAACCATATTCCCTTATTAACTAATAATAAATAAATTTTATTTTGATAACACTACACATACGACGTACATTAGCGGACAAAAGTTTAAGACTTTTGGTTAGCGAAAACAAATTAATTGATTTATAAAAAATAGCACAACAAAAGAATTTTGTATTCTTCGTTAATCAATAAATAATATTCTACTTTTGTAACGATAAAAATGTACCTCTAAACAATATTTACGAACCATATTTACTATACTTCATATTGCATTCAATTATAACACGACATATACAGTGGCTCCAAAAAGTATTCGTGCACTGTATTATAAGGAAATTCATCTACTTCTGAAATTCTGATTTCAATGAAACTTTATGCGTGTACAAAGCATGGTGTATCTTGCGTGGAACAATTTTTCTGGCAGAAAAATATCTTTTAGGGGGGCTGATAACGAATTTCAAAGTTTCAGCGATTGTTCACGCTTTGACTACAAGCTTTTCTGTATTATTTTTTTATGACAAGGCGATAGAGCATTAAAAATTAAACATTTTCTGTTTGAAAGGTTTTGCTCCATCAAGTACCGTTACAATGTTATCTTTAAAAAATGAGAGAAAACTCAGAAACTTCAACGCTGGTTTCACCCTTTTAAAATGGCATTTAGATGAAAAGAAAAAATTAATTGATACGTATACTATTACGATCTACATACCCGCAAAGTTTTATCAAATACTTCTATCGGACTCAGGATTAACCCTTTCGCTTCGGCTGTCCAGTCCGCCGAAGTACCGTCACTGAACGGAAGCACGCGTCAGAAATATGCACAGTGCGCGTTTTTCTAAGTCTTAAATAAAAATTGTGCTGAATAAAACAATCGTTGCTCTAATGTAACAAGTATATTTACATTTTTAATATGAAAAGGCTTACGATATTATTAAAATACAGAATTATTAAAATATAAAATTATTAAAGTACAAAATATATTTAGATGCCGCCTATAAGCGGCGCTCGAAGCGAAAGGGTTAAACGAATTTATGCGTGACATAATGTACGAATACTTTTTGGAGCCACTGTACATAATTTTCGTTGGCATAGTCGAAGCATGAAAATCCTACCTTTTGCAGACGTCGTAGAGAAAACTTTTGCGACCGACTGTGCAAACGCAGCAGGTTACGCGAGTTCCTAATGAAACGAGGCGAAATTTTCGCAATCAACACCTGTAGCAGTCGATCATTATCGCCTGTCGAGAGTGGTACGCAAATATAACCCGTACACCGAAGGATAGGACTGGCGCAACGCGGATTCCAGTTGTATAACGTTCGATCGATCGGCCATGCGCACCGCGAGAGTTCAACCGGCGCGGTTACGTTACCGTCGTTTCTGGACCACGCCTCGAACGCGCGCGTTTTCCTCGTTCCACGGAAGACATTACGCGCGGCGTGACTCTCCCGGGCCCTCAAAGAGCATCGAGAGTGATCTCGAACATGAATCCCCGGCTCTCGATCGCGAGCCGCTTGCCTGAACCGAGATCGAGCCGATCGATTAGCCGGTTGGCTCTCTTTCACGAGCCACGGCCGGTAAAAAGTATCGCGGGACGTATCGATCTAGAGATTAGAGATTTACGTGGCTCTGTTCGCTGGTTCATTAAGGGTTCGATTGCACCGATACGGTGATTGCTTTATTCTTGGAGGTGTTCCACGACTGCGATCGGTTATCCTTAAGAAAGTCGGTGCCCGTCAGAATGGCTGTATTAAATGCGGCCAGTGAAACGTAATTAAATTGTGGCGAATTAGCGTGTTTAGCGGAATGCTGAAGAATTTTCGAAGTTTTTAACGTACTCAACGGTTTTCAATCGTATTAATTTACGTTATTTTTATTTTTCGATTACAATTTCGATGATTTTCGTTCTCGTGTAAAACTGCCTGTATGAAGATATTACGCTTCATAAGGATTCGTTTCTGTTGATTCTTTTTAAACGTTGCGATTATTCGAAATAGATACCTACTGTCAAGCATTATCCGAGCTTACAAGGAGGGTGCAAGCCTTTCGGGTCACCGATTTAGTTGAAACCTTGCACACTTGTAGATCTAGTCATTCTGTTCATGAAAATATAGCACTATAGGGGCAAACACTCAATATTTTTCGAGATAATTATGATTAAAGTTTTATTATTATGGTAAGTGTAATTCTATAATTCTGTTCCAAGTGTTTATTAAGTAATAAAATGGTTTACCAGGAACGTACAAGGATTTGTATGCCGCGGATTCTCAAGTTCAAATCTGTGAGGACACTTACTAACTTTTTTTCTTTCTTTTTTCAATGTATCTTTTTTATTTTTTGTTCGCGGAAACATGTCGAATTTTAAATAAATTGTAAATAAAATGTCTTATTAAAAAACTTCAATTTTATTTGATACAGAAAAAACAAAAATGTAAAACCTTTCGCTCGTTTTTTAGTAAGACACTTTGTTTACAATTTATTTAAAATTCGACATGTTTCCGCAAACAAAAAATGAACAGAAAATAAAAAAGATACATTCAAAAAAGAAAGAAAAAAAAGTTAGTAAGTCCTCACGGATTTGAACTTGAGTCTGCGGCATACAAATTGCTTGTACATTTCCGGTAAACCATTTTATCATTTGATAAACACTTTGAATAGAATTGTACTTAGCGTAATAATAAAACTTTGCATTGCATTATTATTTTGTACTTATATCTATTAGTTCAGTGTAGCTCCTATCTTAAAAGATTTATCTACTTTTTCCAACGTTTGTTTGCTCCAAAAGTATTGTATCTTTACAATACTTTCCTTAGAATGTTTTGTACTGTTTTAGTGTTGTTTCAGGTGCGATTTTTTTACTAATATACTCTTATATCGTAGGAAAATTATCGTAAAAACCTACTTTTGACACGCTCAGGTACCTTTATTTGCCCTGTATGTACGTTTGATTGATACAAATCCTTGTACGTTCCTGGTAAACCATTTTATTACCTAATAAACACTTTGAACGGAATTATAGAATTAGACTTACCATAATAATAAAATTTTAATCATAATTATCTCGAAAAATATTGAATGTTTGCCCCTGTAGTGCTATATTTTCGTGAACAGAATGACTAGATCTACAAGTGTGCAAGGATTCAACTAAATCGGTGACCCGAAGGGCTTGCACTCTCTTTGTTAGTTTTATAAGCGGTCATTTTCACCAATTTTTCTTTCGATATACTATCACTTAGAAATATCCTCATTAAACAATGTCAAAAACATAACTTTATGTTAATACCTTCCAAATCTACTCTGCAGTTTTGCGTAAATATTGTCGTACTCCAAATAATGTTTCAACGCTATAGATTCCCGGCTTAAACATGCAAGTTTGTTTTTCAAAATTATTTTTGAACTTTGTTCGGTTGGTTCTGCGATGATTCAAGTGCACGCACATAAATGGTCACAAAATTTATTCCATTTCGCGTAAATCACACTTTTCCACGGAACAAAGATTGTTTACTAACCACTTGACTTATCTTTATGTTTCAGGTGAGTGTCCAAGAAACGGTCAGATAAATCGGACGGAACCAGAACTCAGCGATGGGACGCCACGGATTGCAAACTGTAAAGCTTCGAATTTAAACTCCATTAAGTTTCCACATCCGCGTGAGCAGCGTTTAACGTCAGATCATTCGACCGATAGAGTGGCCGCTTTAATTACTTGCCGGTAACTTCGAAGAGTAATAGCCGTAGATACGTTCGGTTAGCTCCGATCTGACATTCCATCGCGTACCGGAGAAACTCTAAGCAAGTTCCTGACCCGAATGGCTTTATAAATAATATGCAAAATCATTTTCACGAAAATGGGTTAAAATTCGATTTCAGCCTAGCTCTGGAATTTGCGAATTTGCGAATTTGTTCCTCTGGAATTAGATAACGGGGTAAAACTGCCAAAGTGATCGGAGCGACCGATTCTTATATGAAAGCTTCGCGGATTTCTTAGCGCAAAGTATATTTGAAAATTTGCTATGAACACTTAGGTAAAAGGTGTAAATAAAGATTGCTTTTTCTTTGGGTAAGGATTTTTTTTGTTTTTATAAAATGTTCAGTTTCATTTTTTTCTGCTGCAAGTACATATAAAATTTAAGAGAAAAAACTGAAAAAAATAGACATCTGGAAATGCGTATCGTCTCTTAGTATAAAAGATGCAATTTAATCGTTTAATCAATTCTGTGAATCATTATGTGTAATAATACTTTTTTACTTTAAAAATTGGAACGAATCTTTGAAATACCTTAACGAAAACAAGCAAATACGTACATAAGGATTTTGTTTAAATTCATAGAGAAAAAGTTCTTACTTTCACTTATTTGTTTTGTTTTCAATGACAACGAAATGAATTCGTGACACAGAAATAATTAGCACGTCAAGGTTATTCGATTCGTATAAAACGATCACCATCGTATTCCGTGTACGTGTCGAGGAAAGGCATAAATTTCTTCAGCGAGTAGCTTTCGCTCGTTTTAATGCCAGCTCGTGTCCTTCGAACGAATCATGCGATCGCAGCTACCGCTTGCCCTCGGTTGATTAACCTATTTAACCCTTCGAGAGATTTGCAAATGTCAGTGAACGGGAAATCGATCATTCGAACGTGCTATGGGGATACGTGCGCTGTGTATGGTGTAGCATGGTCCGCTGTTGTTGAGAAACGCGTCAAGATAATCGCCAGTAATTCATTAAATCGACCGATATGTTCAATTGAGTGGCAACAAGGTGGAAAAGTGGACGCCAAGAAGGTTCGTAGAGCATTTCTCAGCTAAATTGCTAATTCATAATAATGAAATTTGTTTCACCTAACGAAGAAGAAAATGATACTCGAAGGAGTTAATTAACACTTTGCCGTCCGGCCCGTTTGTAACCATTTCTTCGCTTGACTCCGGCAGAACTGATCGTGTTACTTCGCTTGTCGCCGGCTGTTTTTGGGGAGATTGGGAAATGATAAATTTCAAGTTTTACTAATCTCATCGGTAGTTCTCACGAGTTTTCAATCAAAATTCAATTCAAAAAATGTACATATGTAAATAAATGTAAAATTTCTTTGTTTTATATATTTCTTTATTTACATTTTCTTTGGTACTTATTTAGTATTTCTCTTTTAAATGATACGAAGCAAAACAATCACCAACATGCAATGCAACTCCACACGACCTGCATATCAAATTTGTTGTTTTTCTTTCCTTGTTTTTGGTACATACAACGCAACTTCTTCGTTTTCGTTTATTGCTTTCGGAAATGAATACTAACTGGTGACGTATATAACTTATTCCATTTAAGTAAATTAGCAACAAAACCTCACAGATCATCAACGGAATGCAAACGATACTAATGTGCTGTCGTCGGCCACTTCTTTACGCGAAATACCACTGTGGTGTCGCCGGACGGCATAGTGTTAACTTATATTAACCCTTTGAGGGCTACGGGCGCATACATGCGTCCGACGAAAGTTGCTCGTTGAGGCTATGGACGCATATATGCGTTTGTAATTTGTTGTTTCCTTCGCCTTATGACTTTTTCCGTAGTCATACATTTCGGCGTTAACCTTTTGAGAATGCTATGAGCGCATATATGCGTCTCACGACAGTTACTGGTCTACTCAAAGGAGTTAATTAACTTATATTAACCCTTTGAGGGCTACGGGCGCATATATGCGTCCGACGAAAGTTGCTCGTTGAGGCTATGGACGCATATATGCGTTTGTAATTTGTTGTTTCCTTCGCCTTATGACTTTTTCGATGGTCATACATTTCGGCGTTAACCGTTTGAGAATGCTATGAGCGCATATATGCGTCTCACGACAGTTACCGGTATACTCGAAGGAGTTAATTAACTTATATTAACCCTTTGAGGGCTACGGGCGCATATATGCGTCCGACGAAAGTTGTTCGTTGAGGCTATGGACGCATATATGCGTTTGTAATTTGTTGTTTCCTTCGCCTTATGACTTTTTCCGTAGTCATACATTTCGGCGTTAACCTTTTGAGAATGCTATGAGCGCATATATGCGTCTCACGACAGTTACTGGTCTACTCAAAGGAGTTAATTAACTTATATTAACCCTTTGAGGGCTACGGGCGCATATATGCGTCCGACGAAAGTTGCTCGTTGAGGCTATGGACGCATATATGCGTTTGTAATTTGTTGTTTCCTTCGCCTTATGACTTTTTCGATGGTCATACATTTCGGCGTTAACCGTTTGAGAATGCTATAAATGCATATATGCGTCTCACGACAGTTACCGGTAGAGACCATGGACGAATAAATGCGTTTGTCGATCTTCCGCTTACTGCAACGCGATTGTCAGTGTACAACTAACATCTCAACCGCTGTCCGCACTTAGGCCGAGGGTATTCAGCATTCAAAGGGTTAAAGAAAAATTACACTTAAGAGATTCTATCATTAAAGATCCACGTTTCCTTAACTTTCTTATTAACCGTTTGCACTGAGCGAGCTATTCTCGGTCGTCAACTAAAAAAATTAACTGGTAGTAAGACTTACATAATCTACAGTAGCAGACAAAAGTTTAAGACCAACGGGTTGAAGAAAACGAATTAATTAATTAACTAACATGAAATATCACGATAAATAAAATTTGTATTCCATGCTAATCAATAAATAGTGTAATGACGATAAAAATAAGTATATGAACAATATTTGCATACCATAAAACTGTGTTTCGCACGTGTCTTGTCATCTTAAGCTTTTGTCCGCCACTGTAGATACGTAATACTGAAATCTATAAATATGACCGTTTAATCCTTTGCAGTTAAAAATTTATAGAATTGGTACCGTTTGACTACCGAGTGTCGCCTTCGAGTAGAAAGGATTCAAATCCTTATTACATTTTATTACCTTTATTAAATTCGTTTAAACTACGAAATTTATTATTCGTTTCGCTTAAATTACGAAATTTATCCGAATTTAAACGAATACACCTGTGGTCGTTAAATATAGGAGAGCAATTGTTAGAAAGCAGGTAGCCCCGTCTTAATTGTACACGAAGGAGACAATAAAAGTGTGTGGAAGGTGGGTGAACACACCGTGGTCGCCTTCAAGTGCAAAGGATTCAAATCCTTATTACATTTTATTACCCTTATTAAATTCGTTCCGCCGAGGATAGAAATGGAAACGTTGTCTGACTGACTTGCTTAAATTACGAAATTTATCCGAATTTAAACGAATACACCTGCGGTCGTTAAATATAGGAGAGCAATTGTTAGAAAGCAGGTAGCCCCGTCTTAATTGTACACGAAGGAGACAATAAAAGTGTGTGGAAGGTGGGTGAACACACCGTGGTCGCCTTCAAGTGCAAAGGATTCAAATCCTTATTACATTTTATTACCCTTATTAAATTCGTTCCGCCGAGGATAGAAATGGAAACGTTGTCTGACTGACTTGCTTAAATTACGAAATTTATCCGAATTTAAACGAATACACCTGCGGTCATTAAATATAGGAGAGCAATTGTTAGAAAGCAGGTAGCCCGGTCTTAATTGTACACGAAGGAGACAATAAAAGTGTGTGGAAGGTGGGTGAACACACCGCGGCCGTCTCATCGTGCTCCCAGCTAATTATCCTAACGAATGGAAATCGGAGTGAGCCGCGCAGGTTAGCACGTGTTAGCTCGTATATCCTCATTAATTAAGTCGAGTCCTCGTTCACGCGAAAATTAGGTCGAGCACCTTGAGCGCGAGCTCGCGCGCACGCAGTTTACGCCGGGACTACTGGCTCTCTGGTAAACACGAGGAGAACGGCCTGTGTAGAGGCAACGGTGACTAATTACTTTCATATTTCTCCACGGACTGAATTAATTTTCGAACGAAAACAGCGGTGCATCAAACTGTGTGTTTTGGTACGTCAGTCGATGTTCGTGGTAATTTATGAATTCTCGAATGCTGTTCACAGTTTCAGAGTGGTGTGCTGTGTCCGCTGATAAATGCTGCGCCCATAATTCGGTTCTGAGGCGCCGCGTTGATTAACCCTTTGGCCTATGACCACGAGTCTGACTCGTGGTAAAGAATTTGTACCATAAGCGAAAACCACGAGTCTGACTCGTGGTAAAGAATTTGTGTCATAAACGAAAGCCACGAGTCAGACTCGTGGTGTAGAATTTGTGCATAAGATGCCGCATATTATTATTAGAACAAGCGATTGGAGTTATTCCACATCGAATATTTTTCCTTTGATTATGATTACATCCTGGACGTCTTAAAATTACTATTTGTACCTAAACATTGTTTATTATTTCACAATTCCTTTCGTTGCACTGAAATATATGTCATGAAAAGTATACATTTTGTAGCAGTTCGGCTGAACAGTTGAATGGCACGACGCACGATCGACTTTTTTGTTTACTATAGCTCGCGAAATTGGCAGATATCGTGTAGGCCAAAGGGTTAACCCCTTGCACTACGCGGAACCTTGAAAAAAGTCAGGCCAAACGCGACTGCCTCAATTGTCGCGATGAAGGACGAGCGGTGGAGTGCGCGTGCCGAATTTGAGACCCATCTTATCCACGCGATGGAACTCTTGTGAAATTCAATTGAATTTGAATCGAAAGCTGTTAAAAAATACTTTAATTATCACATAAGATTAAAACAAATTCTGAATAAGTAATAATAATATTGTGGTGACATAGAACCTCTGCGGGTGTTCTATGGGGCTGCATCAAACACTTTACAACGCGGCCTGAAAGGTCGGCCGGATATATCCGATGATATATCCGGCCCCCGTACTGAAAGGGTTAATCGTAGAGATTCGGGTTTGTAGTACCTATTTATAAAAGTTGGAAATCATAACGTACGTGTTTATTGAGAACAATATTGTTCACAAATTATGATTATACCGTGGTATTGTGTTTTACGTGGTTTACGAAAAAATGGCCAAAATGGCAATTCAGGTCGTTATCAACTGGTTGATATCTTTTTTTAAAAAGAATTGTTTGAAAGATTTTACAGAGGAAACGTAAAATTGGTTCTGTTATAGGAATGATAAGATTAAAGGGTGGAAATTGTTCACTTTGCTTGGTTTATTTGACTTTTATTACAAATTATAATATTTCTTCTTCCATTGGCAGTTTTTTTTTTATTTATCACCCGTTATGTGGTGTGAACTACAGATCCGAGGATCAACGAATTCTTTTGAACTGTTTTGTATATATGTACTATAAATTCCTGTTGCATCTTCTGTAGCCGGTTTAAGATACATCCTTCTTCCCACGTCGAGTTCAGGATAACAGCTGTGTACCGGAAACCGTACGATTCTGTAAAGTACCGAAATTATCCAATTACCCGGAATACTTTTCCTTCCGGTATTGCCGACGGGGAAGACGACCATGCTTGCATTCTAGGCTGCGACTAAAGCATAAAATAACACATAGCTCTCATTTGCTTATAACAGCTGTGAAATAATTTCTCGTCGAACTTCACATTTTTTGTTGTAAGTTCAAATTTGTGTGTTTTACTAAGTTATTACATTCAATTAATAAAAAAAAATTATGCTGGCTAGAAAACGAAAAATAAATGAATATAGAAGTGATTAAGAGTTGAATAATTGAGTAATTGAACAGTTGAACAATTAAATAATTGAATAGCTGAGAGGTTGAACAGCGAAATAACTGAATAGTTGATGGGTGGAACAGTGAAAGTAATTGAACCGTTGAACGGTTAAATAGCGAAATACTTCGATAACTGAACAGCCGAATAGTAAGGTAATAATTGAATGGTAGAGATGTGAAATAATTGAATAATTGGAGGTTGTATAGTGGGGAGAATTGAATGGCTAAATAGAATCGAATAGTTTCACAGTTGACCTGTTGAGAATTGAACACTTGAAAATTGATAACTTTATTTCTCGATAATTATTTCCCGGGTTCTATTAGGTTGTTCGGAAAGTAATTTCGTTTTTTTTTTATGATACGTCAAGCTTTGAGATTAAACCTAGCCGTTTCAAATGATCATGAACGGTCGAATTCGATAGATTTAATCTCTTAGCGATCTTACGAGTTGTTATTCGCCGATTTGCATCAATTAATGCCTTTATTGTGTCTTCATCAGCCTCCAACTGGCCTTTTAGAATGTGGGGCATCTTCAACATCAAAATTGCCGGATCGAAATTTTGTAAACCAGTTTTGGCACTGGGGTTCTATCAACACATCTTCTCCATGCACAACGGATAATTTTTTCCTTGCTTGAACAGCATTTTTACCTTTTCGATAGTAGAAAAGTGAAAAATACCGAAAATGTTGCTTTTTACTTTCCATATTTGATAGGGCACCAACCAAAAACTACTGAGTAGAATCAATCGAAGCTTTTCACAAGCAAACCTTGCTATATATGCTGTCAAAATATATAATGACCATGCAGCTTAAGTGTGAAGTTGACTATGAAAAAATCCAATTAAACCCTGTGTTAGGAAAAAACGAAATTACTTTCCGAACAACCCAATATTTTCCGAGCCCATCCTTTCTACCTTTAACAATCAGCTCTTTCTAACATCACGAGAGCATCGTCAAACTTGACATTGTACAAAGAACTCCGTTTGCTCTCGCCCCCTGGCGTCGCAGATCCAACGTTGAACGGATGCAGTTCCGTTTCCATTGTGCGTACCCTGTGTCCGTGTCGATGAGCTTTCACCAGATACGGCAAACCCTAAATCCGGCGTCGCCTGTATCCCCGGCGAACACACGCGCTCGCGATCCGTGCAGGTGCACGGCGACGTGCACGCTCGACCTCGGGTATAGTGTTTCCGTTCATGAATATCCCTAGGTGCGTATGATGTTACCAACAGGTTCTCTATTTTCCCGGCCTGCTCGAAACTTCTCGGCTCGCTCTCCCTCCCGAGGATCGTGAAACGGAACCCCTTCCAGGTTCGCTCTTCTGCGCGCTGGACTTCCGTCTCTCCGCCGGTGCTTTACGGTGACCCGTGTTCTATCGTGGAAACGGTTACTGGGAAACGATGGCGGAGAAATTTCACGGGGGGGATCACGGTATTTCTCACGGTAAAACCGTAAGCTTGTGAGCTCTCGTTGATCTAGTATTAGGGACTGGTTACTCGATCATCCGTAACAATGTTCTCTTGTTGGTGTTCGCGTACTCAGGAACAATATCGGTGAGGACGGATATACTATGTACAGTGACTCTAAAAAGTATTCGTACACTATGTCACAAATAAATTCGTTTAACCCTGAAATTCTGAATCTGATGGAAGTATTTGATAAAACTGTGGGGATGCGTTGGCCGAGGATCGTCATTCTTGAGAAATAATGGAATCGAGATTGTAAATGGCGAGGAGAAAATCGAGAGAAATATCGAGGAAACTGGATGGGTTAGGTTAGAGTTAAAACGAATTGATTTTGTTGTACGGAACACTGCGCCGAAAAGTGTACACGTTGCGCTTCGGTAAACTGATGTTCGGACTTACATCTTTCGGTGCAGCCTTGTCATTCTCCGGATCGTCTTTTTCAATAAGTATTACACAACGACATTTTTAGATGACCAGTAACATATT
The DNA here is from genome assembly GCA_033822845.1 of Tetrapedia diversipes. Lineage (NCBI taxonomy): Eukaryota > Metazoa > Arthropoda > Insecta > Hymenoptera > Apidae > Tetrapedia > Tetrapedia diversipes. The sequence continues at coordinate 44,647 of JAOPTO010002265.1, forward strand.
TGGAGATTTTGCAATTATTATAAATAAAAATATAATTTAGGGTAATTGATATGTCAAATTAAAATTCTAAATTTTGCTATTATTATAAATAAAAATACAATTTTGGATAGTTAGACATCGAATTATAATTCATAGTAATTTAATTCAGAATGGTAAATTCTAAAAGTCGGCACTCGAACACACAGGTCGTCGCGTGGATGTCGCCTATAGGCGACGCTCGTACACACAGGTCTTTGTGCGGATGTCGCCTATAAGCGACGCTCGTAGCGAAAGGATTAAGAAACAGGGGCTGAAGGACCCTGATGGGCTCGTACGAATTTCGAACACTGCGTTTTGCTAGTCTCCTGACAAAGCTCGCAAGGTTCGGTCAGAGAGTTGCACTTTCCTCGTGCAATATAATAAAGTCTTGAAAGATGCTATCGAAGCAAACGTGCAATGGGTCGTTGGATCGGCCTTTTTTTTGTAGCTAGCAATAAAGATTGTTGTATTATTCGTAATCGAAAGCTGGATCTAACGCACGAATATGCACGTGCTTTTATGCAACAACTGTTTTCATTATATCATTATAATGTGGTGGAAAATGAATAATTGAAAATTGAAAAGTCGCGATTGAAAATTGAAAGTTGGGAATTGAAAATAGTGAATTTGAAAATTGAAAGTTGGGAATTGAAAATAGTGAATTTGAAAATTGAAAGTTGGGAATTGAAAATAGAGAATGTGAAAATTGAAAGTTGGGAATTGAAAATAGAGAATTTGAAAATTGAAACCTAGAAACTTCATGAGTGAAAATTAAAAGTTGGAATTGGAAATTTACAAATAAAATATGTTGTGAAATTTTCCTTATCATCCAGTCTTCTGCAATTTTTGACATGTCGTTAACGTAATCTCTTCAATTCCTTCGTGATTACAAAATTTATAACAGATTGAAACTACCACATTTGGTACTACTTATCAAAGTTCCGTCAAATCGATTATTTCGAGCTTAAAACATCCCCTTGTTAGTGTTTGTTACATAAACCTCGAGACAGCTCTTTTCACAACGAAGAGAATAGAATCGACAGCCAATTAAACGTCCCTGCTTCCAAGTAGTCGCGTTTAGTCATCCTCAGCCACCGCGACAGCTTCGAAGTGCATTCCGGGCTCGAAGGGAAACAATGGCTGGTAAGCGATGCTCCTCTTCGATCACAGAGTCAGCACGACCGGCGCGTAATTAAGCCGAAGATAATTCTTTCTTACAAAAGGAAAGTCCGTTCACCGTTATTGTCTTCGGACTCTTCAATTTCCGTTCTTCCTGCCTCAGCCTCTCTTTCGTCACGCGGCGTCCCTTGTGGGAAGTCAGCAACCGTGAGACGTCGACGGCAGAAAGAAAGGAGCACTTTGTTACGAGGAAACTCCTTGGTGGAACGCACTCGAGACATTCTTGTTCCGCTGAAACGCGATCTACTTCCTCTGTAACCGAATCTAAAATACGACACGAAATACTTGACGCGGCTGCCTGAACGTTAAATTTAAGACGGGACTCGGAAACCATTTTACAAATTTCACGAATTGATCCATATTGGGAATAATATGGTAATAGATGTGTGGCCCTTGAATTATATTATCAAGTATCGTTGATATATGAATTTAACGGGACTTACTGTATTTAAAAAGAGAAATTTAATAAATGTCGATTAAAAAATTTATATGTCCAATGTTCAATCAATCAACCGTTCAAGTATTTGGGTATTCAATTATCCGATCAATCAATTATTCAACTGTTCAATTATACAGTTTCAATTCTGCTATTCAACTGTTGTTCAATTACTTAATTCTGAACTATCCGTTTACTCAATTATTGAAAACCAATTTTTTTAGTTTCATATTGAAAAATAATTCTTTGGAAACTAATAAAATTTTAACAGTTGTTATCTTATGTTGATGTTAATATTTAACAGAATATCTGAATACTGAATATAAGTATTATATTGTTATCACGAATCTTCTCAGTAACTTCACTGAAACTTGAAATCCAGCACTTTCGAAAATGAAATCTCACGCAAGTAAAACTTCATCTTTCATCTCGTCTTATTTTCATATACAATTCTACCCTCACTACATTGTATACATGTACATGCGAAAACACCACCATCAAGCAGACTCCCTACACTCTTTCTATCAACGCTGCGCGATTCCGTTCAAAAAAGTCCGTAGTCTAATTAGATCCAATTAAGGGGCTATCCTTAAAAACTATCAGAGCAGTACAATTAATTGCACCGCGTCATTTTCTCTTAGCTGGCCGAAGAACAAAATGCTCATTCATGAAACGATCATCGAAACATTCTTTTCTCCTAAACTTTACATACCAGTATCGAACACGTGGCTAGCACAATCAGTTGCACCACATTATCCTCCAACAAATTTGGATAAATGAAGTCCTACCGCAAAAGACGAAGAAGAAGAAAAAGAAGAAGTAAACAGAGACATTTATTAATTGAGGAGAATTTCTCGTTTGGTAATTCGCCTTACCCCCAACGAATTTGGATAAATGAAGACCCACCGTAAAAGACGAAGAAGAAGAGAAAGAAGAAGCAAACGGAGACATTTATTAATTGAGAAGAATTTCTCGTTTGGTAATTTGCTTTACCCCCAACGAATTTGGATAAACGAAGTTCCACCGTAGAAGACGAAGAAGAAGAAGAAGAAGAAGCAAACGGGAACGTTTATTAGTCGTGGGAGATTTCTCGTTTAATAATTTGCCTTATCCCTCAACGAATTTGGATAAACGAAGTCCCACCGTAGAAGACGAAGAAGAAGAAGAAGAAGTAAACAGAGACATTTATTAATTGAGAAGAATGTCTCGTTTGGTAATTCGCCTTACCCTCAACGAATTTGGATAAATGAAGACCCGCCGTAGAAGACGACGACGACGAAGAAGAAGAAGCAAACGGGGACGTTTATTAGTCGTGGAAGATTTCTCGTTTAGTAATTTGCCTTATTCCTCAACGAATTTGGATAAACGAAGTCCCACCGTAGAAGACGAAGAAGAAGAAGAAGTAAACAGAGACATTTATTAATTGAGAAGAATGTCTCGTTTGGTAATTCGCCTTACCCCCAACGAATTTGGATAAATGAAATCCCACCGTAGAAGACGACGAAGAAGAAAAAGAAGAAGAAGAAGCAAACGGGGACGTTTATTAGTCGTGGAAGATTTTTCGTTCGGGCGGGGTATAAAGCTTACCAGAAGAGACGGCATTCCGCCGATCGTGGCTGTGTGCCTACAATTATCGCGGTTTTCTATTATGGTACCCGGGCCAGCGGTTCAGACCAGGCCAACGACGCGCGGCTGTTCTCTTTGCATTGCTACGTTCCCACGTGCCTCCGCGAATACCTCCACATGCTATACACGACTAATGCCCGGCCTTTCTGGCCTCCGGCTGACTTTTCCTCGGACTAATGGTCGCCTACCTTGGCTCCTCTGGACGATATTTCGGTGGTACGAAACTAATAAGTGGCCGACCGAGAATAGACTCGCCGTGTAGGGTCTCAGGGTGCCGAAGAAGGGCGGTGAGAACGGGGGGGGGGTGTCGGGGGTTGGTTTCTGGCAACACGGAGCCGGGATATTAAATCCTTCGCAGTCGAACGATGCCTGTGACGCGGTTGCAATTAGTAGCGATCTAGTTTAGATGGAACATCCGCTGTGTTTAACGATGTGAGATGGGATTTGTGGTGGGATTTTCTTTGAATGTCGAACGCGAGCATTTGATGAATGCGTTAAACGCGTTTAGATCGATTCGATAGAGCGGTCGTGGTTTTTCAACGTTTTTTGAGGACCGACCTGTTTCACGGCAATCGATTAAGCTGAGGCTTCCACCGGACAACGAAGGTTTTTAATAAGACAGAGAAGACACTTGAAAATAGACGTTTTGGAATATGCGTTTAACTTAATGTTTAATTATTTGGGTATCTTTCACGCGCTTAAAATTTGCTGATGAAACTAACTTTGGCGATTAGGAAACACTGCAATAGGAAAACTTGCTTTTGGTTCCCTTGGATACTTTGATTTTTAATTATTACGTTCGCGTTAAATGCGGAAATGCTTCCTAGAAATGAGAAGATGACTAGGTACAAACGGCTCCTGTCTCGAAAAAAGAGTGCACACCAATTTTGTGTCCATGAGGGCTGTATGGAAAGGTCTTCTTCTTATTAGACCTGTTACGAGGATACCTAAATCTAACACACGTGGTCACTGATAAAAAACCATAAACTGAACGGTTAATGCAATATTTCGTTTACAATTTCTGTAAGTTTTTTGAACGTGATCGTTCAAGGCGGGCGGTATGTTGCGTCCTAAATTAGGGTAGAGGAGTAACGACCCTCGATAGAAGGGAAGTGCTTACCAGCCCTCCCTTCCTACAATACCTGTAAGCAATTGTGATTGGTTCGGGATTGCCATCACTTTTGGTATAAATATCAAGCCATGTAAAGCATTGTAACATACACGGAACAAACACAAATCAGAGCACAACTCATCAAGAGACAGAACTCATCAAGAAAATACAACTACTATAAACAACTCAACTCAACTTTATCGTGTTCAATTTGACACCTAACCAACTCCTGATATCAACCTCATCAAAAGATAAACTTTTCACCATACAAGGCGATCACAAAAAATCGGGAAATATTTCGGGAGCAGTACACCGCTCTCGCAGCTAAATCGACGTACAAAACAATTTCTTTCAAACGTTTCACATTGCTGAATTCTCTCCTTTAACACGTTGAGCCCGGCACTAGAATTTTCGTTTGGCTGGCGTCGGTCCGTCTAATGAATTATCATCTTCTGATGACGACAACCGTACTACTCTGCGACGTTTGGAAGATAAAAATATTTCACTTGACGTGTCACTATCTTCTTCTCTTTCCGACATATTCAATGTTATGGGCAATAACTATTTTCAAAACTAAACTCAACTTTCTTTTTACGAACAATCTGTACACTTCGGTAGGTCTTTTCCAATTGATCGCCTCTCGAAGGTACGTACGTGACTTTTTTTATACATCATACGAAAATATAGTGAACAGAATCACACGTACACCTAAAAAGCGTCGAAATTAGCGCAACAAAGAATAATTCCTTATCTCTCAGCGATACCCTACAATTTTGTATCGCTCGCCGGCTGCCGGCTGAACGGAAAGGACAGCAAAGTCGGCGCCGGGCTCAACGTGTCAATATTGTGGTAATGTATAGATTTAAGGGTTAGTATTGTAAGATGGTACGTTTGGCGTGTATCTGGGCGTGAATGTGTGTGCGCGCGTGTGTGTGCGAAGAGATCGGTAGAGTGGGGCCAAGTGTTTTGTCTTTTCGGGTCCCACTCGATCAAGAGTTGAAGAAGTCAGAAGCTAAGTAGTCAGCGTAGAGCAAAGAACTGTGTAGTTTACGAAGCATAGGCGTAGTTTGCGAAGCATAAGCGTAGTTTGTTATTTTGTGTTCGTTTGTGTCGTTTTAGTTTTATCAAATACACGTATATTTATCATTTTATTCACTTTTCTTTCTTTTCTTTTTTTCATTTATAATCTTTCCTATAATATTGTATCCACGCAAAATTAGTAAACAAATCCCCAAAATTCCCTTTCTTAATTACAAATTAACCACAACATTGGTCTTTGAGGAAGTTAGGCGAATCTCAGAAGTCACGTTCCACGTTTGTTTGTCTTTCAACCGAAAGATGTGTCCAGTTTGGAAGGTTGCATGTAATCGTTAATGGTAATTGAGTCTGAGAGCCGAAGTTCAACGTCGCCGCGGAATTTCTCCCGAGATTCTCCGGTTTCTCTGAAAGGTGTTTGTTGGCTAACAGACGAACCAGCTACAAAGTACATAATGTTCTGAATTATGAGTGACAGCGAGCGAACCGAGCTATTGCGAACCGCTTTGTAGTCACTTTGGGTTTCAAACAACGACCACTGAAATAACTCGCGTCTCGTATTTTCGCGGAGAAAGTGGAAAATATCTTCGATTCATGGTTCCGAAGCAAGTTATGTACCACCTTTCGTCGGGTATTAAACAACCGCAGAAGTGTGAATGGCTTGGCCAAGAAATCAGCTTCAGCTCTTAGCCCATTTACATGTTAAAACGATTAGTGGATCTTTTTAAATCTAATTCAGAATCAACGTTGATTTTTAATATCTCTTTAAGAGTTACTTTAAGAAATATGCAAAGTGAACATTTAAGAGTATCATTACATCACAAAAATATAATCACACGAGTATTAGTATTATAAAAGCTGTTTTAAACTCATACTTCGTAATTACAGTAGAAATAAGAATGTTATATAAAAATAATTTAAGTGTGATATAAACATGATTCGCATCTAATCATACAAATATAGTTTCAAAATGAATTCGATATAAATACAAATACTCTCTGATCATGTAAATATAGAATACACATAAACATTGTCTAATTTGTTCATCTAATTCTTTTACTCTTAAAATTGAAGCCGATGGTCAAATCGCTTAATCTTTAACACTCCTACTTTTAAACGTTAATATCGACCCGCAATTTTAACTTGTTTTCGTCATATTTTGACTTGCAAGCTTTTAAGTGTCAGATTTAAAATGCTGCAATGACATGTAAATAATAATATTAAGGTCATTCAAAACAATCTTTATTCATTTCAGGAGTAATATAATTTCGATTACGATATTTATATCATTAATTAAATTTGGTGCTTGAGAGACACACTTGGAGCTGTGGCGGTACCCTGGAAAGTCTCAAAGGAAATATGTACAGCCCTGTAGGGAAATGCGTACAGCCGATTAATAAACATTTTTACTACTCCGTTTACCCGGGCCTCGAACACCGAAAGTCCGAGCGGATGATCATTTTTGTCCGCGCGGAATCCTAGGTTTCCTTTGATAATTTCTAGGGTGCCATCACCTCCACCGAAAATACAGACAGCCCTTGGCGGGGGCTACAATATAAAAGACCATTTTTCGGAAATCAGACACGAGTCTTCATTTCCAATAGCGGTATACCACAGGTCTGTACAATCGCATTTGTTATTTGTTATATCGGCAGTTCGTTATATAATATTTTGCTAATTGTTAAACCGTTTGAATAAAGCATTACTGTTCCTTGTTGCTATATTTGCCATTCACGCGCACTTACACCTCAGAGCCATAAGGGGTTAAACCTCAACCGACCTGAAAAGTCAAATTCCTCCGCTTGGACACGTGGTGCAAAGCAAACAGAATCACCGCGATTCCCGAAGAAACGTGCCACGCCGAATATCATTACTCTACGTTCGTGTTGCTCGCGTTCCGTCCGCGAAAACGAGGCTGTCGTTTCTTGACGGAGACGTGGCACGTGAGGTCCAGCCAGCGATGGCCAGGCCCAACGTTCGCGCCGGGGTGCTCGCAAAAGCAAACAATAGGCTTCCGTGAGCGGTCGCATCTGATTATACCGGCCGCGGTGGCATTCCCGAGACTCGGTATTTTCGGAGGAAGAACAAGAACGGATCTCGCGAAAGTGGCGTGCCTGCGGAGGAGGAAGTGCTGGAGCAGGGGAACGAAGGAGGGGGTGTGTAGAGGGTATTTGGGCAGCCAGAAACAGGTAGGGGTAAGGACAATGACCAAAGAATGTATTCAGGAAGCGAAGTCGGTGATCCCGCTCGATCGAAACGCAGGCTGAATAAATTGACTGGACGTGGACTTGACCATCGCAAAAATTGCTTCCTGGCTGGGGGGGAATTCTTTACCCCGGACGAGCTGAACGATTTATCGAGGAATTTCATAATAACGGTTGGACCATACGCGAGGACAGGACGTAAAAAGAGCGTAAAATCCGTTGGATTGTGGCGCGGAAAACTGGAAGGATCGACGAAGATGATTTCTTTTTAATATTCGTTCGAAATTTGAATAAGAATGTTATTAATTTGTTCTTATTTTTATTTCTAAATGTGTATTGATTCTCACTGTTCGTGTTTTAGTTCTCTTTTTTACCGACACTTCACGTATACCTATTTCTATCGTGATATTTCCACGTAAGAGAGACTACAAATTTTTCTCAAAAAATAAACAATGAAAAAAGAAGTGAATATTGAAAAATGTATTATACGTATATTTGAGGAAATGTCTAAAATTTAAAGGCGATTCAATTACACTGTATCTATGAAATTCTGATCGAAATTTTAAAAACAGTCATTTGACCGGTTGTGGTAGGAATAGTGTTAAATCGATTTTGTATGGATTCGGGACCATCGAGAACGTAGACAATCTTTTAGCGATGAGATAAAATCTTTCTCTGCTGGACGATCATTGACATTTTTCGAAACGAAAACGAACTATTTTACATGTTACACGCGATAAAAGTATATTTGTTTATATCATTTGGATAAAGGATAAAAACACATTTTGCGATAAGCCTTTATTCAAACTTGTCTTACATGTTTTCGTCATGATTTCATCGTACATCGTGATGTATAATTATTGTTAAGCACGGTTATTTTCTTACGCGTGTCTTTCGTACCTCGTCCGATTCACAATTCGGCGAGCAATCTTCCTTCCACTCTGCTGCAAGGACGTATTTTCACAAGCATCGATTCGTAAAACGATATGTTTTCGGGGGCAGCCTTAAACCTCCTCTAGGCGAACACGATACCTGTTTCGTGTCAGAACTTAATATTTAATAAACCTCTCGGATGTTGCTAAGACGCGGACTAACGTTTCGCGTGATCGATATGGAGAGGAGGCGGGCTGTGTCGCTGGTATCGATGGCTGGGCGAGGAAATATAATCTAAGAAACGGCGATCGACGCATAGTGAAATCGGTTGGAATGGTCCCGGGTATCGCGTGTTCTGGTATTATTCATAACCGGCGATCGATCGAGAAAGTTTCCACGGGAGATGAGCGGGATATTGCCTCTTTCACCGTGACCATTTCGGCTGGAAAGCGTTGTTGGCCACTCGACAGAACACGGCCTTTTATTGGGTCTCTCTGAAAGTTCTGTTGGCCATTTCGAGCTTTTTATTACGACTGGTCCGAATTATTTACCCAACTGTGTATTCGGATAATCAGAATATTCGAATGGTAAAGTAATCGTACCTTCGACATTGTTCTTGCGACCGCTATTCGGATGTTCGAATTTTTCGGAGGAGAAATTCAGATAATCTCAGATAACAACTTTGTATCACTAAAATATACTCTACAACTCTACAGCTATTCGGATATTTCAATTTTTTGGAGGGGAAATTCAGATAATCCCAGATAATAACTTTTTATCACTAAAATATATTCTACAGCGTCCAAGTTATATTCCAAAAATTCGTTTCAATTTAATATCATTGCTATTTCACTTTAACCCCTTTCGCTAACCCCAACCCTAACCCTCCACGCGACGACCTGCGGTATCCAAATGTATTTTGTAATTTAACAATTTTATATTTTAATAATTTTGTAAGTCATTTCATATTAAAAATGCAGATAAACCTGTTAGATTAGTGGAATGTTCATTTTTTTTCGACACAGTTGTTATTTAAAACTTAGAAAAATGTGTATACAGAAACCATGCGCACTGTGCATATTTCTGAGTTCCCGTTCAGTGGTGGGTTAAACACCGTGAAACTATCTTTTACAACTTATTTCCCTTCTTTCTCCAAAATCGAAAGGGATTTTCAAGCGAAACCATCGAACGGTTCGCCTCGCCGTTGAAGCTGCCATTCTCCGGCGTTCATCACCGAGGGCGACGTCGGTCGGTGGCCGTATTATCGTAACGGTTTTCAGGTAGATTTTCCGAGAAGCGTGCTTTAAAGGAAAGGCCAGCAAGTCCATCCCTCGAGGAAGAACTGGACCTCGGACTAGTGGACGCGCCGGCCGCGGTGACATTCCAGAATAGGCCGACGACGTCGACGCTCGCGACGCGAAATGCAGGTTACTACACCGTGTGCACCTATGCCGCTCGCCTCCGGGACGGGTTCTCCATGAGCCGTGGCAAGTTTCCGCGAATCGCGTGCGACCGGACGGCAGGCCAGAAATTCTCGTGCGATCGTCAATAAAAGTCCGTGGATAATTGATCGTGGCGTTTTGACGCCGTGAGAAAGATTCTTCTGAGGTCGTACGTAGCGGACAACGACAAGATGGCGGGCGTCAATGTTCGCGGGTGAAGTCTATATATCAGTGGATACGAGCTTCCGTAGTAGGAATGGGGAAACGATAGATATATACGCAAATATTTCTCATAATTAGGCAGTTGCGGGAGGAGAATCCTAAATTGCGAGAAGAGTATCCTAAGTTGCGAGAAGAAAAGAAGTTGTTAACACATTGTATGCCGGCCCCGCGAAAACGCGGGTTTAGAAGTCTGTTGCTTTAGCGCCGGGTTTGCGATAATACAATATTCTTTTGTTTGGCGATTTGTTTGTTTCTATTTTTCGTTATCGTTAAATTGCATATAATGAATATGCAAACCAATTTTAGTGTTTTACAATAATGTATAAAATTTTTAAATATTTTCTTCACCTACAGTTTTAAATGCCTCAGATGCCACCGGCATACAATGTGTTAACACATTGCGTACGGCGCTCTGCTCGCGCAACGAGCTCCCAGGGCCCGCACATTTTTGGGCGCCCTAGAAACACTTTATCACGCGTGACCCAAGACGGGGAGGAGTTTCGTCTAAAATTGGTCGTGTTCTTTTTGGACTTTTCTTTTTTAATTCTGCTTTCCCTTTCTTGTGTTCTCTCTTGGACAATTACGTTTCATTCCGGGTGGTTATGTTTCGATTTTAACCCTTTGAGTGCTATGGGCGCATATATGCGTCTGACAGAAGTTGTTCGTAGGGACTATGGACGCATATATGCGATTGTAAATTTTTGTTTCCTTCACCTAATGACCTTTTCCATGGCCTCACATTTCAGTGTTAACCTTTTAGTGTTGACGAAAATTATTCGTAGGGACCATGGACGAAAATATGCGTTCGCCAATCTTTTCGATTTTTCACTTACTGCAACGCGATTGTCAGTGTACGAGTAACAATACTCCGTCTCCGGCGATAGCGCGCCGTCCCTTCGAAGCGATTAGGCCAAGAGTATTCAGCACTCAAAGGGTTAAATGGTTGAAATTTTAGAGGATTTTCAAGGGACTCTATTAACATCTAACTGTAACACATTGCGTACATTTTTGGGCGCCCTAGAAACACTTTATACGATACATATATTCACTTTTTTAATTCGCATTTGGTAGCAGATATTCACACAAAGTATTCTGAAATATTACTATATATTTTTCATACTTCCTTTACATTTTTGGAAATTATTTAGAAAAGGGGGGTGTCTCATCGATTTCGACGATTTTTGATTATGTTGTAGAAATCAATATTTTGAACAACTTTTTCCTATACATATAACCGCCGCTTGGCCTTAGTTTCTGAGATTATTGCAAAAAGCTATTGCTACTACTACAATGAATATTGCCTATAGCTATGTGACTGTGGTAGCGTGTGTGGAAGCGTCGAATCGCTGGTTGTTTATGATTTCTATACATACATCGAGGCGACCGGCAATGGACGCGTATAACGGGTGTGTTTAAAAACTCGATTTGAGTAGCCGAAAACCGAATAAAAGAGCCTAACCCAAACTCTTACTTAAACCTAACTATTTTACCTAGTAAATATAAAAAATATAAGAAATAAAAAATAGTTTACTGGAATAGGTTCGGGGTAGGTCTTCTTATTCCAGCCGCCTTTAGCTGGCCGGTCACATCAATGCAAAACTAGATTTAGCTTGACGCATTATACATTATTCGTCGTTGGTCGCTATGCCGTTATTTATTAGAAATAAGAGATAAGAGACGATTGTGATCTGACGCATACAGAGTCACAGACGCGTACACATAGATAGAATTCATTGTATTTTTATTATTTATTTATTTATACATAATCCGCACCTTTCGGTTTTGGATGGCTTCCGGTTACACTTTCTTATTATTTAGCAATATCTAACCTTAACCTAACCTACCCATTTACCCTATTCTTCTCTCCTTACTCTACCCTATTCTGGTTATTATTTTATCATAAAACAACATAAAAACAAACATAAAAAAACAAAAACGAGAACCCAGTAACCTAACCTACTACTAGAATACATAAATCTCTTTGCCAATACTTAAATATCTACTTTTAACTATACTTAGTCCTATTGTTCTTAACTTTATCTACAGTTCTTTGGCCACTATCTTTGGTTGTTTCTTTCCTATGTTATTTGCCTTCCTCAGCCCATTCTCCTTATCCGTTTCCTACTTCCCTTCTTCTTCTATTTCCACCCTCTCCCTTCTACCTTGCTCATGCTTCTCCCTCTCCTGCAGATAGAATTCATTGTTGTAACAACAATCGTTTTGAGGAAAAATCTCGGAAACTAAGGCAGAGCGGCGGTTATATGTATAGGAAAAAGTTGTTCAGAATGTTGATTTATACAATATATTTAAAAATCATCGAAATAAAAAAAACCCTTTTCTAAATAATTATCGAGGGTCATAGAGTACGAATATTATTATGTATAGTGTAGAGGTGCCAAATTTCAAATTATAATATCTTTAAATTTTAGTATTTCTTATGGAAAGGTGTCGAATGCGTGAGTGAAAGAACGGATAGGGGATGTGTGTGAGAGTGTGTGAGTGACGTTGGTCATTTGTTCTTTTCGGATGTTCGATGGCGGTTTATTCTAATGCGTGAAAAGGAAGTCTCCTCGAACATTCGATGTTGATAAACCCCCACCACCTATCCTAATACATATAAAAGGAGGTGCGTGTCCATTGAGCGATATTCGACGATTTAACTATCTACGATTTGAGATTCGACGATTTAACTATCTAAGATTTGGCATGCGACGATTTACCGGTTTTATAATTAACGATGAGACGATTATAAGTACATTTCAAGCTTCTAATAAATTAATTCTCTTACTGTAAGCTTGGCCCACAAATAAATTCTACAATAGTATTAAGATCATTATAACCGATTAATTATAATAATTTTTAAATAAAATAGTACAGTGGCGAAGAATTGTTCTCTCCGTAAATATTATTTGTAACAAGTTGATAATAGTGTCAGGGTGATACCAGACTATATTCTGATTCTAAAATGGTTGATTATTATTTTATCCTCCATTTCAGAGTATAATTGTGCTACAATTGAACATTTTGATACAAAATTGGAAAGAATGAATGTTTCAAAATATTGATGATTTATTTTTTCCGTCTATCCATTTTACATGTATCCTGCAAAATGGACCTCAAAAATGGAGGTAAATGTACCAAATTCTCCTATTATACGGAAGTATTGTCATATGGAAAGGTGCAGTTGCAGGTGCTTGTTAATTAGTACACATTCGTTAAGGTTTCTTTTTCATTATCAGTGTACTATGGGGAATGCAATCATATTGTGAAAATTTAATGACATACTTCGTCGGCCGAATGAGTGACATTTAAACCATGCTGCGTACCAGTTATTACACCACCGATGTGAACACCGGTGGATTCGATTTCCGAGCAGTCGGTTAATGGAGGCATTCGGAGTTCATTACGGTGCAACCAATAAGAATCCTGCGTTTCACGATGCTCATTATTATCTTGGGCTAAACATAAGTCTCGATGGGTTGTTCCTCAGAAGCAATCTTTTCCATGAAAAGATTATCAAGGCACCGATATTTCCAATTTCATCGTAATTCTCTTGTGGAAACAGCCGCCAGATCGAATACTTAAGTAGAAAGCGGTTCAATTTTAACTGAAAAAACGGGTTCACCGTCCAGATGAAAATTTTGTTTTAATGCTACATTAAAATTTTCCATGAAACCTTATTATCTGTAATCTTAAATCTGTAAAGCCAACTTCCGAATTACGATAAAACGATGAATTAAAATTCATGCACGAACTAACCGATACGAATGACGTATAAAAGTTTCCCTCAAAACGATCGTAAAGTGAGATCGGTACAAATTCCAATGTCAACGCGAATCCGTAATTTTCCAAGTTTCCAAAGAAATCCACCAACCGCAGGACTCCAATCACCGCACAACAATTTCCCGGTGACAAAGAAAAACGTAACCGAAACCGGTTTCTTGATTACTCGAAAAACGTGACGTCAACCTCTCGTGAAATACCTAGTCGAAACTGTGAGGGTGATCGCTAGTTTATTGACGTGTGTATGTTTGTTTGTGCGAAAGAGATTCTTGAATGAACGGTTAAGAAATTAGAATGAGAAGGAATGTATGGAAAACAAGAAGGATGAAAATATGAGTGAATGGAGTGGAGAATGAAAAAAAGATTGAATTAGGATCGTGAGTGTACACCTTTTGTTTATGGATTGAATGAGAATAGGACGTGCGAATGGGATCAGAGTATAGAGTACGTATAAAGGTCCTTGTGCCTGTGTAAATAAAATAAGCGTACTGACCATTATTGCCGGCACTGCGCGAAATCATCGGGCCGGCGTAACGGAATGGGCCCAGGGATTTTCCCTGGCCCCCTTTTCCCAGTTTTTCTGGAAGCGTTTTTATTAGGATTTATTTAAACAAGAAAAGAAATACACTTTTGATATAATTTATACAGTAGAAACATAGACCTTTGTTTTATCTTATCTCAACACTATGGCTATTTTCTATAGACTAACTGCTCGCACGATGCGACCGGCGAGTCACGTTTACCAAAAACAAAAGAAATGACAGATGTCGTTACTGATCATATTAACAGTTTTCGTAGCGTCCCTTTTCGGCGTCAACCGAAATGCGGACGCCTAAAAAGTTAGTTAGCAGTTAGCAGCCTGTGCAGGCACTTCTGCACTACTCGCGTTTCTTTATATCATTTGGTGGATACTAATTGTTTGGGCGTATTGATACCCAACGCAACTTGTATCTTCTAATGGCTGGGTTAAATAATCGACAACACTTTTTTTCTCTACTTATTAAATTTAATGGATACTAGTGCTGCGATCAAGGGTCTGCGGGCGAGTGACCTGGTCGGATGCTTACAAGGTTCTGTCCGCGTGCGGTAAAAATGCTTATATATATATATCTCGTGTAATCGGATGTTGGTAGATATCTCGCGTACTCGGATGTTGGGAGATATCTTGCGTGATCGAATGTGGCGGAATGTTTATAGATATTTTTGGTGACTGAATGTTTATAGATATCTGGTGTGGTCAAATGTTTATGTGATTTGTCGCGTGGTCGAATATTTGTGTGATTCAATGTTTAAAGACATCTCAAATGATCTGAGATATCTCGCTTAGCTTACGTCACTATCGAATGTTTGCAGATATCTCGCTGATATCTCCAGCTTATAAATACCACCATTGTCTCTATTCTTAATAACTAAGGACCGAACATCATTCAAAGTTATCTTTCTGCGAGTTTGTTTGATTGTTAATAAGTAGTTTATCGTTGTTAATATCCCTTTTAATACCTAGTTCACAAGATCCTAACATCCTAAAGGAGAATTATTACACAAAATAAACACATTTATATATGTAGTAATGTGATCGAGCGGATGCGAGGCTGGAAAAGTCAGAGGAGTACTTGAGTTGGGCGATTGTCGCGTGAACGCAGAATGTTTGGGCTCGAATGTTTCTAAGGCGTGAAAGATGAGAGCTTGAGAAAACAGTGCGACTGAGAAATTCTGGGTAGTCGTGACCGAATGCGTAGAGTGAGAAAAGTTGACAATTAGAATGAAAGGAAACGAGTGTTTGGAAGAATATATGACGGGGAAAATGCGAGCGCGGGGCAGAAAGTATTGAACGTAGAAAGAGTGTGGAAGAAGCTAAGTAGCCAGCGTAGAGCGAAGGACTGTGTAGTTTACGAAGCATAGGCGTAGTTTGCGAAGTATAAGCGTAGTTTGCGAAGTATAAGCGTAGTTTGTTACTTTGTGTTCGTTTGTGTCGTTTTAGTTTTATTAAATACACGTATATTTATTATTTTATTCACTCTTCTTTCTTTTCCTTTTTCCATTTATAACCTTTCCTATATATATTTTTAACATTGTCGTTTTCCTCAACAGAAACTACGTTCCATTCTTCGCCGTCTGCCGCTAAACGTTTCGCCGATCCGCGTTTGCGAAACCGTCGATAGGCTCGAAACGAGAACGGAGCACAACAAAAGGGAAAGGGACGTCGTCCGCGTTCCGTTTGTCGTTCTGTTTCGGGTGATCGTAAAAGGCCGCGCGAACAAGTCGGCGGCAACGGTCCCGGATCGATTCTGTTGCGAAACCGTGCAACAACAACTAATTATTTTTCCGGGCAATTACTCGTACGTACGTGCGTGCGTGCGTGCGTCCAACCTTGCGGCGCACAATGCCGCGGCGAGAGGCGGCCCTGCGTCGAACAATTGAATTTAATTAGCGTAATGGACAGCGATCGGAATGCTAATTACTCGGCCGGAACGTGGACTTTGAGTTATTAGCGCGCTCGTTCGTTCCGCGGTACCTTTTACGATAATCGCCTCTCGCGAGTCCACACGGACACGGCCACGTCTTCGGGTTTCGGGAGGGCCTGGCGAATTTATCCCACGCATACCTGCCCCCGAAGAGAACCCACGGAATAAGTTAACCCTTTCGGGGGCAAATAGTTTATGGGCCTGGATGCCCTGCAGAGAGGGAAGCGGTGGTTAACGAGAGGGACCTGGAATTCTTTTTCGCGGCTATTTTTGGACCATGGAGCCTTTTTCGCGTTCTTTATCCTCTTTCGTTGGTTGTTTCATAAGTTCGAGCTTATTTTGCTGACGATTAATTGTAACTGACGACAGTTGATAGGGAGATTCCGTTGTTGCAAGCTCCGATGTTTTTTTTCGGGGGGAGGGGTAATCGTTAATTTTGAGGGTGACTACTCAAGTATTATGAGTTGCTTTAACACTAGGTTTAAGGGACCCGTTAATTTGACGGATTTCGGATTTCACGAGAAATATTTGCAAAAACAATTACTATTATTCTTAGGAGTTTTTGTTAACTTTTATTGATGGAGTGATACAAATACACCCTAATCTATTTCCCCCTCAGCTCAGCAATTTAAAATTCTGTGTGATGTATACCTATTTCTTAACTCTTTGGAGCACGGTGGGATTAAAAATGTCCCACCTTTTTGATGCACGGTAATGCATGGTGGGACGTTTTTAGACTCACCTCGAAATATTGCAATAGCTGCATGCGCATCGGTTTATATTTAGATTTATTTACGTAAAGCAGTTGGTAATACAATAAAAAGATGTTATAAATATGTTCGTTTGTGTTGGCAAGTTTCAACTTGTCAGTACTTCGTTAATAAAAGTATACCAATTTTGTTTAATTTAAAACGCAACAAAATTTCTGTGCAACATGGGTCTATTTATTTTCTGAAATCCTGTGCCTCAAAGAGTTAATATATATGTATATTACAAATAGATGCACAAGAAACGTCTGTAAATCTAGTGTTAATGTTATGTCGTTGAAAAATAGGAGGGTTATGCGTGACTTATCCTTCTTACATAAGATTATCAATGGTGGCATAAATAACCCTCTTATCATAGATAAAGTTGATTATAGATTTCTAAATTGCTTCATCTGTTTGGATAACGCGTTAGATAATGGAGCTTCGAACATGAGCTTTTTTAGGCTTGTATTCAGTTCATTCGGCTGTTCTATATTTATTAATAAGATCAATACAGCTACGCGACCTCGATGAATAGATACATTAACCTTTCGAAGAGTCCGTAATTAGATCTTAGATACGGAGTTGGTTAAAGTGATTCATGCCGATCTTTTTTAAAGCTTTCCTAATTTCACTTTCGACTCGTTCCTGGGCATTAAAAATAATAAGGAAAGGAATGATTCTACAAAAATTTTATATAGTGTTTGTTAATTGATGTTTTTAATAATTCATAAAAATTTAACCTTATAATTAATATAAAAATAGATTAAAGCTTTTATAATTGACAGTTTCGAGAAGCTTCGTAATTGATAAATACTTAAAATTATAAAATATTCTAAGAAGTCACTTATTTATTAGAAGTTAATCCTTTACACTCGACAGGTGACCATTAGTCGTTCAATGATACTAACTTCAAAAATTTTCAAATTCCAAATATTTACTATGATTCACGTATGTTAAACTTCATTTAGTTCAGTTAAGTCGTATATTAAAATTTACATGTACGACTGTTTAACGTCCGGGTCTGAACTAAAGTCTGAAAATTTGCGAAACTATCATATGCTAGGATTACGATGTCCCATGAGAGGGGTCAGCCGAGTGCAAAGGGTTAAAATTAAAATAAAACCCAAGAGTCTGACCCCTTCGACGTTACATTTATTTCTGTTCCTTTTTTTTTATAGTATCAACCGTCTCTTCGTTACCACTTCTGGCTGAACTTTGCCGCCTTTATTCAAATTTTCCTTCGTTGACAGCAGTCTAGAAAATACTTAAGCCGGCTCACAGAATGCCATGCATCAAGCATTTTCTAGACTGCTGTCAACGAAGGAAAATTTGATTAACCCTTTCGCTACAGAACGCTCGTGACAAAAGGTGATCGCTGTGTACGGAGCGCATTACTGACTAGTTGACACTGAGATGCGGAATGCTACGAAGTAATTATAAGTCGTTTCATGTTCTCTGAATCTTATAACAATATTTATTATATTTAGTGCAGGAAATTATTTCTTGGCCGATGGGCTTTACATAAATTACGTGCTAATGCAACGACTTATAATAACGCAACGTGAACTATATACTCTGACTAAAAACTCTGAACTATCTATGAACTCTGAAAACTATGATCTCTATCTCATGAACTATCTATGAACTGAAAACTACGAACTATGAACGAACTGTATGATCTCTATGAACTAACCCTAATTATCGCGAGGCTTCCTATTTATTTGCCTCAGACCTGATAGGCGGTTCCTCTCCTTACCAATCAGGACCTTCGGAAAAATGCCCGCCTTCGATATCCCCACGCGTTTGCATTTAGGATATCAGCCGTCCACATTTTCTTCGGGAATCAGGTTTACGACCGCGACCGTTTATCCTTACAACGCAGGCGTTGTTTAAAACGGCGCCGGAAGATAACGCGGCTCCGAAAAAATAACACGGCGACACCTCGAAGTCTAATCCGCGGTCGCCTAAAGAAAGCAATGGCAATCGGCATTCGTTATTCTTTGCCGGTCTTGATTTGTAAATTGCCTACATTAGTAATATTATTTTACTTTCTAAAATATAAAAATTAATCGTTTGAGGTATGTAGCATTGCTAAATATTCGATTAACCCTTTGACTGCGGAAGACTCTGAGCCGAAACGCTTCGCGTCGACGGCGTGCAGCCGGCACTAACTGTCGCTGGGGACTGAATTCTTTTTCACGCAATCTGAATCTGTTCGGCGGTGTATTCAATTGTAATATTGTACAGAATCAAATTACTGTTACTTTATCCACTCCAAAATTAATTTTTTTTCAATTTTTTAAATATTTTTTATCTTCAATATATATTATTTATTCGTCAAGGGTAAAGTTTTAAAACGCTATAATTTGATAATTATAATGTATTATAAAATATATAAAATGAAATGTACAAAACGAACTCCAAACCATACATAACTTTTGTCAAATGGCAGATGAACAGATGAAACGAATTTAAAATATAGGGAAAACTGACGAAATAAACGAGATTTTTCTTGTTGATAAGCAACAAGGTATGTTGTTTCTGAGTGTTACACAGATATGATAAAATAATTTCTTGAGAAATTCAGTAAGACAGCAGTAAATGATCAAAGCCGTCGCCGAGCGCACATGTGCGCCCATAGTCTATATGGACGGCTTGTGCTGGGCGCATATATCCGCCCGTAGCAGTCAAAGGGTTAAAAAATGTATCTCATGTAAAGTATGTAAAGGGTTAAAATTTGCGATTGTCGCTGATGGACGTTTCGGAAAAAGGAGATGGTTTCCGTTGAACTTCGCTTCTTCTGTCGTGTATGGAATTACGCAATATCGTTATGTTTACAACAACAGATACCAGTGCAACCGTTCGTTCCTGGAGCTACGTGATTGCCCCCAGGCTGCTTTCGATGTCACGTGTACTTGCACAACCTTTTGTACCTGTACTACTCATACACGCGTTTACACTTCGACAGGATTATACACGACTAGATGTGCGTCAATGACTGTGTTTAAGCTCCTGTTAATAATTAGCTGTGTCTAGAACCAGAACCGATTTTTCAGAACTCGTGTTGCAGGTGTTATCGGGCAACAGTTTGATTGCTCGTTGAAATTTTACTCTTGCCTGTGCTTTTAGTCACGTTATCATTATCCAGGAATTAAACCGTTTAATAATTTTAAGCATAGCAATGTACAGTAGGTAAATTAAATAGTGAATTAGTAGAATTAATAGTGAATGAAATTAAATAAATAGTGACGGATGGGAAATAAATGAAGATTTATAATTATTCTTTTTTAATTAGCGTTGAACGTTACAAGAAGCATCCGGCTTCAAGTTTCAATAATTATTAAAAAAAAGAAAATTTGTAATGTTTCTCATTAAGATGAGTTCAGTAATTCTACTGTTCATTTATTTTATATCTCCGAATTCTCTTTCTCATTTTATATTTTCGAATATGCTGCAAAAATTGTTTGACTTCAGGAACTTTGATAATATAGCACACATACAGTGGCTCCAAAAAGTATTCGTACACTATGTAACAAATAAATTCGTTTAACGCTGAAATTCTGAGTTTGATAGAAGTATTTGATAAAACTTTGTGGGTATGTAGATCGTAATAGTATACGTATGAATTAATCTCTTGTTTTCATCTGAATGCCATTTTAAAGGGATGAAACCAGCGTTGAAGTTTCTGGGTTTTCTCTCATTTTTTAAAGATAACTTTATAATGGTACTTAACACTATTTATACCGACACTTCACGTGTACTTATTCCTACTGCGACATTCCAACGTAAGACAAACTACAAATTTTTCTCAGAAAATAAACAATGAAAAAAAAAGTGAATATTGAAAAATGTATTATACGTATATTTGAGGAAAAGTCTAAAGTTTAAAGGCGATTCAATTATGTTGTGTATATGAAATTTTAATCAAAAGTTTAAAAACGGTCATTTGGCCGGTCGTGGTAGGAATA
>JAOPTO010002265.1:65777-90667 GCA_033822845.1 Tetrapedia diversipes
ATGAAGCAAAACCTTTCAAATAGAAAATGTTTAATTTTTAATACCCTATCGCCCTGTCATAAAAAAAGAACACAGAAAAGCTTGTATTCAAAGCGTGAAAAATCGCAGAAACTTTGAGATTCGTTATCAGCTCCCTTAAAAGATATTTTGCCGCCAAAAAAATTGTTCTACGCAGGATACACCATGCTCTGTACACACATAAAGTTTCATTGAAATCAGAATTTCATAAGTAGATGAATTTCCTTATAATATAATGTACGAATACTTTTTGGAGCCACTGTATCTTTACATTCCTACGTTGAAAGGTTCTAAATTCCAGATTCGAAGTCTGCTTCGATCAACTTCAATATCTGAACCTTCTGCAACTTGCACAATTTATCCCGACGTCGTTCTACCTGTATCACGTTACACATAACAATCTCGAAGCACCTTACACGAGCTCGAAGATCTTCGATTTCTCAATTCGCATTTACTCTTGCGTACCTGTTCGTAACATTCGGTTTCCCTCTCGGCGAAACGTTACTGACCCCCCCCCCCCCCCCCCCCCCACTGGATGTGTCCGCGTGCACAGGAATCCACATAATCGTAAAGGGACACGACAGATTTACCTGTTGCGTGCGTTCGATCGACGATAGCGATTGTTACCGGTCCATTGAGTTAGGATGCAGCAATCGCCGTGCCGTTGCGGGCGAACGCAGACCGTTTTCCCACGACTCTGTGGAAATGCGTTGGTGACAATAAGTCTCTGAGCCAAGCTTCTAAACTTCGATACAGTTGGCTTCATCGCGTACAGAGATAGGCTTCGATACTTTCAATCGTTATCAATTTGTAACACCGATTCGTGATATTTTTCTGGACCATTTTTTGAAGGCTTTCCGTTCAGACTGCATGGAAGGTATAAGACCCACACTGTTACGATTAAATAATGTTTTTGAACTGAGTACGCTTTACAATTTTTCAATAGTACAAGGGCATAATTAAAATTTTTTTAAAAGTATAGGAAATTTCTACTTTTATTTATTTGGTAGAGCGAGATAGAAAGGCTCAGGTGTGAATAAAATAAGTCGAAGGGATCAGAATATTAATAATATGTTTAACTCTTTTAGTGCCAGCTGGCCGATTTGTAGAAACCGAAAATTTATACTCAAACCACTTACTGAAAAATAGTCATAAATGTAAATTTTAGTGTATGACTTAATTAAACCAAAGGACGTTTAATATAGACGAATCTGAATAATAAGTATTTCAAATTTGCAAATATTTGAAGTCAGTACCATTAGACGACTAACAGTCACCCCTCGAGTGTAAAGGGTTAAATACACGGAGCGAAGGAAAACGATTAAAATGGAGCGCGAAAAAATTGTCTATTAGTCAGACTCAGAAGTTGAATAGTCATAAATGTAAATTTTAGTATATGACTTAATTAAACTAAATGACGTTTAATATAGGCGAATCTGAATAATAAGTATTTCAAATTTGCAAATGTTTGAAGTCAGTACCATTAGACGACTCACAGTCACTTCTAGAGTGCAAAAGGTTAAATACACCGAGCGAAGTAAAGGGATCAAAATAGAGCGCGGAGAAATTGTGTATTAGTCAGACTGAGAAGTTAAATAGTCATAAATGTAAATTTTAGTGTATGACTTAATTAAACTAAATGACGTTTAATATAGGCGAATCTGAATAATAAGTATTTCAAATTTGCAAATGTTTGAAGTCAGTACCATTAGACGACTCACAGTCACTTCTAGAGTGCAAAAGGTTAAATACACCGAGCGAAGTAAAGGGATCAAAATAGAGCGCGGAGAAATTGTCTATTAGTCAGACTGAGAAGTTAAATAGTCATAAATGTAAATTTTAGTATATGACTTAACTAAACTAAAGGACGTTTAATATAGGCGAATATAGACAATTATTTCTAGAGTGCAAAGGGTTAATACACGTGACTAGAAACGCGTGGCCGTTCCACGTTCGCGCTCGTCCTTCGAGCGCCGCTTGGCGCCGGCCTGGACGCGCGTAATTGCCGCATTATGCGAGTTCCGCGGGAACGTTCCCGGGACGTGTCGACGGTCCAGCGATTTCTCGAATTCTTTTTCCGCCGCGGACATTCGCTGAATGTCGTCACCCCTAGCGGTGAGCCGGTCTCCAATGTAAATCTTGGTCGCATTTTTCTGTCTTTTTTTTTTCTGCTCGTGGTAGCCTTGAGCGAACGTTTACACTGTTCTCCGAGATTTGAGGGCAGCTGCGATTTTATCGTTGCTCGAAGGGGCGAGTTTGATTTGCAATTCTGTCCGATCTAGCGAAAAGTTGGACGTTGACGAAAAACCTGACACCTTGAAATCGGGCGAGAATTGATACTTGTTGTCGATACTACGAATTATTCTCTCGAACAGAGGATCTGATGATTCATTTAAAAATTTCCTGGTTGAACAAAGTTCAGATTAAATTTTGCCTAAATTCAATTACGTCACATTTGTTTAATTCGTATCGAGTAATAGTGAAACCTACAGGTGGGACTAATTGCATTCGAAGATTTGCGAAAGTGGTAGAATTTACACAACCAAGAGTCGCCTGTCAAAAGGTGAAGGGTTAACAGTGTCGTTTTTGAATACCAACAGCAAATTCTAAAAGTTAGTAAAGCTGAGTTTTCGATTATTATAAACGTGAATTTCATACAGTAAAAAGTAAAGTATTTTTGAGCAAACAAATTTTGATTTACATTTAAACATTGAAGCTTGATACGAGTTAATTAATAACTTCCTTGGTTAACGGGTTAAATATCTTAACCAACATAAATTGTACAATTGCACGGAACCGATGCATAAGAAAATGAAGAAACTTTGTCCGCCATAAATTGGCAAAGTAACTGGAATTCTGTTCTTACCAGAGATTGAATGCATAATAAAATAGGCTGTGGATATTCGTGCGGTTATAATATTTCATAACGTGAAACTTGTAATTAAAATGAGTGCACGCATACTGGTACGTATGCACGTGTACCCGCGTAAGAAGACAAATTTCTGTGCAAATTCCGTGTCGTTATTCATATTCCGTAAAAACGCGTGTTTGCATAAACATTAGCGATAGAATACGATTTTTATTTTCTAATAAAATATAGCGAGCGAGCCGTTTCGATACGAAACACGGAAAACGTGGCCGGTAAAATCGTTTTTGCGTCGGTTGCTGGGTAAACCAGTAGCTTAACACACTGTCGCGATAAACCGAACACACGAGCACCGAGTCGAATTTGAGATACACCTACGAAGTGTCAACTAGTTTTCAAGCGACTCGCTGCGGAGCTTAATTGCCTGGCTGAAAAGTTGTTGAACTCGATCGAGTCGCGGCGGTCGTATGGAAATCAACCTTTTTCGCGTGTCCTTTTCTCTCCTTCGCGGAACCCCGTGTAAATGTTGGCGGGGATCGGTGTTGCGAAGTGTCGCGTTCGCAGCAGCAACAACTACCTGTAACAAGTTGTGGAAAGAACTCTTGATATGATACCCTTTACCGTGTAATGCACGCAGCTTACACAAAAACTGGTCGCATCCGTACACGTGAATACGTTCAGAATTACCATATCGTTAAGTTGATTACATTAAGTTGCTAATTTCAAATGCCAGATTTAATGGTACACTGGCGAGTGATTAATCATAAGCGTAATAATAAGCTTAAGATACGAGTAACCGTTTTTATGCTTAGTATTATGAAAGTAATAGATATTTACATTTAACGATGAAAAAGTACTTTTGTATTAATCCTCCGACTACTGAAGCTTGGCGGCCTGGCCATGGGTCTTTCGAGACCCTCACGGATATTTCACTAATGCATATTTAGAGCCGTCCAAGCTCACCAATGCTACGCTACCCAATGTGACGATCGCTCGAGACCGAGGTCCTCACCGATACTGTATGCAAATCACCCGATTCATAGGAAAATATAGGAGCGTATAGGAACAAATAATAATAACGTGAATTATCCAACGTCGAAGCTATATTTGTTGTATATTTACGAATTGTCACGTATGCTATCTAAAATTTGCTGGATTTTTCTCGAATGGCCGCTGCAAATGGGCCTTTCATAATTATCGCACATGGCTATATATTTATTATCATTGTCTACACAAAGACAACACCGACCTATCTTTTATTTTTTGCGCTCCTACATAGTGCTGAAAACTAAAATCTAAATAGTAAATACAAAAATAATATACAGTACTAAATACTAAATACAAGAATAGTGTAAACCACTAAATATTAAATACTAAAATATAAATGCTAAAATGCTAGAACAATAATAAAAGCACGGAAATATAAAGTAAACTTTGAAATAAAGAATTGTTTCGATTTGCTGTACACCAATACCTCGCTTTGCGTCGTTTCGTTTTGCGTTTTTTCGATGTTGCGTCGCTGCTCAATTAGTACTAATTTTCATTGCGCGTCGTTAGGTTTTCGAGGTTGCGTTTTTTTGGATTCGAGTCTTGAATTTTTTTCTTGTTTTCTAACAGATGGCTCTACTTTTGTTTCTAATTGCGCCATGCCAAAAAAACTCGGTAATTCCTCTTCTAACCGAAAATCAACGTAATTTTAATACAGTTTTATTTTCACTTTGTTTTGCTAATTTTAGAGTTCAGTTTCAATCTTCGATCTTTACATGGTTTGCTATAGAAAATCTTAATTCACTTTGGGTCGTGTTTTTTTGGAACGTAACCCCGACGCAAAGTGGGGTATTGGTGTACACGCTTCTTCTTCAGAGTGTTGCCAGAAACTGACTGTCGTCGGTTTCGTTACTTCGGCACTCTGACGGAAAAATATATGTAGTCATATGCGTATATGTGTTAGTGCGATCATCACTTTTCTCATACCACACAGCGCCCGTCGTATGCGTTATCGTTTTCAAGGGACTCTCAGCATGGGTTACGAAAGACCCAGAGACCGCAGGCGGAAGGTTAACCCTTAACGAACGAATGCCGCCATACTCACGGCATTATAAATATTCTAAAAAAATCGAATGCCGCCATACACGTGGCATGTCGTGATATTTCAGAAAATCTGTTAGGTTTGGCCTTAATTATACATGCAACAATTAAGGGCGATCGGCAATTGTTTCAGGAAAAAAGTCGTACTGACATAATTTATGAGGAAGTTACGTCTGTTGGCCTTATGGGTTTATTGCGACTAGGTACGTGCCTAATCCTAGTTTCCGGAGCTTAAGCCTAGTGGTAGAGTTACGGGTGAAATTTTAACTTAATTTACAAGCATTATAAACTTAAAAATTATGACTAGTGCCACGTGTCGGGATCGGACAATGGGTGTGAAAGTTAGGAGAGTATAAAAATATTGAATTTGTAAACGACTATAAAATACATGTTTTGTAATAAAAATATGCAACGCATATTATACTTCATTTCTGTATGAAACTAATGCAATATTTCTTTTAACACGTTCGTCGCCCAGCGTGACTCGGCTGAGTTTCTTGCTGGTCCCAAATTCGATTGCATAGAAAACTGGGGCAAAAGAATATAAAAACAGCAAAAATTTTAACTTTTTATTTTTAATTTATGTATTTTATATTTATGTACATTATACTTCAATACTTGTTCCATTAAATTCTTTTTAAAATTCCAATTTAAAATCCTATTTAAGTTTAAGAAAAAGAGCGTCACCCAAATATGGGTGACGTGGCGACGAACGTGTTAAAATAATAAATTTGTATAGAGGTCTAGCAGATTTCATAGTATTGGTGATCAAAATTTATGTGTTCCTGGTTAAGTATTAAACTGTTGACAATTTTCTCGTAGAATGTCAGACAGGCGTTGTTGCAGTAACGCCGGAAAAACCTATCTATGAATTTATACACGCTTACGTATTGAGGAATGCGCATGTTTGTTAGTACGATGCCGCGTCCTTGCGTTTCCTCTCGAACGCCACTCCTCTTTCGTTCACTCGTTGATTACGTCCACTCTCTTCTCTTACCGCATATCGTAAAGATCACTGACTCGAGCACTTCACCACGAGACCTTGTTTCATTTTTTCCTGTCACTCGTGATTTGCATTAACCACTTTTATGCGACTTAAATTCTTCTTAGGTTACTTGCTGCTGAATCGATAATTCTTCTAAGTAAAATGGTTCTGGTTTTTGAGTAGAATCTCCTTTATCCGAATATTGTAACCCAATGAAAACATAGAAATTTATCAACGTTCACATCACATTTCATATTTTTGTTATACCTTCTTAACCCTTTGCACTCATGGGACATCGTAATCCTAGCATATGATAGTTTCGCAAATTTTCAAACGTTAGTTCAGACCCGGACGTTAAATAGTCATATATGTAAATTTTAATGTACGACATAACTAAAGTAAATGAAGTTTAATATATATGAATCATAGAAAATATTTCGAATTTGAAAATTTTTGAAGCTAGTATCATTAAACGACTAACGGTCACCTCTCCAGTGAAAAGGGTTAAGAGAACGTTTATGGACTTTTTGTTGCGTAACATTTTAGTCTTGCTTTTCCTCGTAGAACGAACTGCTGAATTATGTACTAAAAAAAAAAAAAAAACGTAGAAAGCCCTGTATATATCGATGGTGAAACTCAATATTGTAAATGCGGTTTAAAATTACTATATAAAATCAACTCTTATTTAAAATTCTTTAATTTTTTATTATATGACGCGAGGAAGGTGCAACTCTAGCCAAACTTCACGAGCTTCCTCATGAAATTGATAAACGCAGTTGTCGAAATTTCTACGATCCCGTCCGGGTCCTTTAGCTCTTTCGTTCTGTAACTTAACGTTTCCTTACTTTCTAAATTGCCAAGTGTGGCTTGGGTTCTTGTAAGAAACCCTTCAGAAAGTACGTTAAGAGAAAGCTAGTTTTGTTAGTTTGTAATTTTTGCTTCGTAATATTTCTGTATTCAAATTTTAACACTCAGAAATGGAATTTTCTAATCACCTCCAATAACAATCCAAATCGTTGCCCCTGTGCGGCGTGCAATTCACTTGTGACCCACTTTCGGGAACATTTGTCCAAACGAATCTTAACTTCTTTAACACATTCGCGACAGACAGATTTTTCACGTTTCTAACACCGAGCACAGGTGTATAACCGCGCTTGCCATTATCAAAAAGCACAAGCTTTTTTTATAAAACAAAATAACTCACGTTTCTAACACCGAGTAGCTTTTTTTATGAAACAAAAAGACTTTGCTAATCTTTGTCTGTAACTTATTGTTACTTAACCCTTTCACTACTACGGGTGACTATAGTCACCGGCCACAAGATGCCACCTATACACGACGGGTGATTATAGTCACCCTATCATCCACCATAAAAATGGAGCCAAAAGTCAAGTTTTATCTGTGTTTTGAGCAGTTTCATACAAAATATGATTATTAAAAGGTTATTGGTCAACATTATGTTATAATTATAGTTACTATTTTGTTGTATAATATAAAAATATTAATCGTATTATTGAATTAAAAATCTGTTCACAGAAAAATTATGAACATGAATCATTTTGCTTCTAAAAGTTAAAAAGTCGTTTCTGTGACAAAAGTCTTGGTCTTGAATGCTGAAGACTATCCGCGTTTAATGTTCGCACTTTCGGCACGGCGCTCCGTTCCACACAAGACACTCCGCGGCGAGGCCCGCTGTAACGAAAGGGTTAAACAGAACACATAACATTGACGTTCGTTCGATAGCTTTGAACACGGCACCAATCTGGTACACACACTCGTATTTAGCCCGATGGTTTTCGCATGGCACCAACGTGGTGCCGCCAGACCGCATACAGCAAAACTTGACAAACAGGAAGTACTGGACACGTAGGAAACGAGAATATCCACCGTATGGACGTGGATTCGTCTCATTCCAATACTCGAACTCAGGTGTGCTCGAGGAACAACTATCGGCGATAGATCGGCGATAAATCGGCGAGAAAGTGGCGCGCGCGCGCGCGACCCTCGAGATCCTCGACACGGATAAGATCGTAACGCGGGAACATAATCGAGTTTCCAGAATCGCGAAATTCCCGTCACGATCCTCGGGGCCCGAGCTTAATGGTTTTCGCGCGATTTACAAAGCATCCCCCTGCTGTTTACGAGAGACAGAGGCCGCCGCAGTGCTGCACCCTATAAGGCCGCGACGAAGAAAGAGGAGCCCTCGCGTAACAGGCGCCTGGAAATTTACGACGGAGCACAGTGGAGCGGGGACGTGCGCGAATGGTAATTCGAGCATGGAAAAGTGGAGTTGGTCGTCGAAGTCGAACGATAGTAGCGCGTGCACCAGCCTCGTGTCACGGTATGCATGCGAATTGATAATATAAATCGCACGAAAGCGAGCTCGTTCTTCGTGCATACAATACACTGCCGTTCAAAAGTTCGAAGGTTTGGTTGGACAAAATTTTCTCGGCGCATATGCGGTCATTTCATTAGGAATGATACATTCAGGTACACGCTTATGTCAAAATACACTCGGTAAAGTGAGTCACAGAATCAATCGAGTGCATAAATGTTATTATTAGGTTGTTCGGAAAGTAATTTCGTTTTTTTTTTAAGAACAATTTTTAAGAAATCTGTAAGACTTACGCCTGGGTCAAGCACGTTTTTGGGTAAACTTGCATGTTACTAAAATCGCCGTAACATTTTTATCGATGAAGTAATGGTTGTTCGAACTTTCAGAAATTGTAAAATAGGACGCGTTAATTGCACGTGGAAAAGGTGTCGATATCATAGTCAACTGAACTAATCGAAAGGTGATGTCACTAATTATTCTAATCTATTAAGTTGTTCGGAAAGTAATTTCGTTTTTTTTTATAATACGTCGAGCTTTAAGATTAAACCTAGGCGTTTCAAATGATCATGAACGGTCGAATTCGATAAATTTAATCTCTTAGCGAACTTACTAGTTGTTATTCGTCGATTTGCATCAATTAATGCTTTTACTGTGTCTTCATCAGCCTCAACTGACCTTCCAGAACGTGGTGCATCTTCAACATCAAAATTGCCGGATCGAAATTTTATAAACCAGTTTTGACACTGGGGTTCTGTCAATACATCTTCTCCATGCACAACGGATAATTTTTTCCTTGCTTGAACAGCATTTTTACCTTTTCGATAGTAGAAAAGTGAAAAATACCGAAAATGTTGCTTTTTACTTTCCATATTTGATAGGGCACCAATCAAAAACTACTGGGTAGAATCAATCGAAAGTTTTTGCAAGCAAGTCTTGCTATATATGCTGTCAAAATATATAATGACCATGCAGCTTGAGTGTGAAGTTGACTATGAAAAAATACAATTAAGCCCTGTATTAGGAAAAAACGAAATTACTTTCCGAACAACCCAATGTTTCAATGAATATTTTGTCTTGCATATTTTGAATTCTGTTGCGAATTGGTGTGGTTAGCAAATATATATTAACAAATATATGGTTCAGTTGAATAATGAGAAAAAATATTTAACACGTTCTGTGCCAAGCCATTTTTGCCTGACTTGTCGTTCTGGCCATTTAATATTTTGACTAAATGCACCATTAAATGTGATTATTAATTATTGTATATATAATAATTAAATAAACTTATGTGTTTCGCTCTATACTGCATCTTGTATAATGCTTCATTTTTTAGGTAGGAATATAGTTTACCGAATTATATTGGTAATAAAATATATGTTTCCGGCGCATTAAATAAATATGACTGCGTGCACCACCGGTGGAACGTGTTAAGCAAGTAGTTTGTGAATCACTTTAACGCGATACGAATATGATTTAAAATTGAATTGGAAAGTGTATTATAGAAGTTAGAAATAATGATTAAATTTGGATATTTAAGAATATTTACAAAAAGATTAAGGTGGTGTGTGAAATGATTGTGAAGGGAAAGGAAAGATTCTTTTTCAAACCGTCAATTACATAAATTTGTATTGTTTTTATAAAAAAAAAAAAGAAATAAGTATTACAGATACATCGTGACTGTAATCTTTATTTCTGATTATTTGTTACTTTATAATAACCTGTATAGAATAATACTTCATGCGGCACTGCTCGTTATTCGTTTGGAAATCATAACATGCTCCAAACTTTCAAATCATACTGTACGCGAGTGTAAACGCGATTGCTCCTCGTGGAATCCACTTTCTGTGGTCGCTTTAGAATAAATGTGACGGGACGTAGAGATTTGGCGTTGTTTCATACTCGTGGAAAGTTGGCCTGTAAGTAGGAGGTCAACGATTGAAGGATCATGGGATTAAGTGAACGTGTGGCGAACTGGTAATTGAAAATTGGATTCAATAGGCTGTTGCCATAAATTAGAGAAGCATGATTGAGAAACGAAGAAACTGAGGATGTTATAAAATCGTGGAACAAGTGGAGCATGTGAACCTTTCATCGCGAAAAGATTCGAATATCTCCTACCGTCTCATGATTTACGACTTCTGTTACGAATTTACCAATTATGCATGTAATTCTTTGCAGAATAAAGAATCTTGAAATCTAAATTAATTTTCTGTAAGTACTCTTGTTATAAAAATTGACGATTAATTCGTGTAAGAAAAATAAAATCATAATTCAACGTGTTGTCACATTAACTGTTTGAATTCAGAAAATTAATATTACAAATTAACACAATTATAATATATAAGAATAAAGTACTTAAAATATTGTATTCCTAGAGTTTTGGAAAACTGTAAGATTAAAACAGAAACGGTGTCTATAAATTATCCCTTTCGACCATTACAATGAACAAAACATCCAAGCTGAACAACTCATTTCATAGTCATTCACGTCCAACACTATCCACCCTTCTATAGTTTATATCTAACAAATATAGTCTCCAGTTGAACAACGAAGGAAAGTATTTAAGCAAATAGTTTGTGAATCACTTTAACGCGATACGAGTATAATTTAAAATTTTAATTGCAAATTGTATCATAAAAGTTAGAAACAATGATTAAATTTTGTAATGTTAAATTTTTATATTTAAGAATATTTACAAAAAGCTTAAGGTAGTGTATTAAATGATCGTGAAGGGAAAATAAAGGCACGCGTCGCAACGAAAACCGTGGCTCATTATGAATTCCTCTGAAATCGTAGTGAAGCAAGACAGGTCGCGTGCAACGAACGACCTTTTAACTGGCGGTCATCTAACGATGACATGCAAATCGCCGGCAGGAACGACAATTAAAATGTCATCTTTAATCGTGCTTAACTCTCGCACCGAGGTTCCGATTAACACCATAAATGCATGATTTAACCATTTTATTAAAATGAGAAAATGTTTTTATGTCAACAAGTATGTAAATAAACAGACAAAAGTAATGAAAAAAATTATTTATTTATCATACATATACAAAAAAAAAAACAGAAAAGGTTTGTACAAACTGCAGGGCACATGCCTGCAGAAAGCCTCTATATAAAAAATAATAATTTAGAAAAATTAAATTATATTTTATTCTACATATAAATATGCTAACAAGGGAACACCGCGAACTGTCATTCACGGATTTGAATGAAACTTTGTGGGATTATAGAGTGATCCAAGACAAGAATAACGGCATGCTTCGTTTCGGCCCAATCGCTCTTTAAGGGTGTGAAAACTAATCTCAAAGTCAAATCGACACTTCCGCTTTTTCGCGTACCCTGTGGGGCCCACCATGCATTTAAGCGTTGAGATTAATTCTCGTTACACGAAACTGGCGTGAATCATCGGGCACACGTGAAATTCGCGTTAGAGCCTCTCTGATGTATCGATGTCAAGGCCTCGTGTTTTCACCGTAATCCGCAAGCGTTAGTTTGTGCGCTTACGCGCTAACCAGCCGGTATTTGCGAGCAAATTCGCGATCGACGCGAGCGAAACACGTAATTTCGTGCTTGTTGGCGGTAGAATCGATCGTGCACGCCTACAATCTCGAACCAGGCCTCTCTGGTCGTGTACACTGTCGCTCAAAAGTCGAAAAGCTTAATGAAAATAAATTATTAGAGGAATAAATTTAATTTAACATTTTTTAATTTAAATTATTATTTAATCCAATTTAATTAAATAACAAATTAATTATATTTTTATAAGAAAATTGTATTAAAATTTAAGAATGTATGTTAATTAATTAGGAGACAGGCTAAATACTGGGATTTTAATAAATTAATGAGTATAAAATAATAATATTTATTGATTTAATCAAATTTAATTAAATTTAAACTAATAATTTATATGTCGAAAAGCTTCGTTTCAGCTAAACAATTTTCTCGTTGTTCTATGCACTGTTATCCTGTTTAACCCCTTGAGTGCTGAATACTCTCGGCCTAAGTACTCCATGTGGACGGTGGTTGCGATGTTACTTGTACTTACACTGATAATCGCGTTGCAATAAGCGGAAGATCGAAGAAATTGACAGACGCATTTATTCGTCCATGACCTCTACCAGCAACTGCCGTCAGACGCATATATGCGCCCATAGCACTCTCAAAAGATTAACGAAGAAAACAAAAATTGACAAGTCCATATATGCGTCCATAGTCCCTACGAGCAACTTTCGTCGGACGCATATATGCGCCCATAGCACTTTCAAAAGATTAACGAAGAAAACAAAAATTAACAAGCCCATATATGCGTTCATTGTCCCTACGAGCACCTTTCGTCGGACGCATATATGCGCCCATAGCACTTTCAAAAAATTAACGAAGAAAACAAAAATTGACAAGCCCATATATGCGTCCATAGTCCCTACGAGCAACTTTCGTCGGACGCATATATGCGTCCATAGCACTTTCAAAAGATTAACGAAGAAAACAAAAATTAACAAGCCCATATATGCGTTCATAGTCCCTACGAGCAACTTTCGTCGGACGCATATATGCGCCAATAGCACTCAAAGGGTTAATGGAGTACGCGCAAGACACTCGTATTCCGTTTACTTATTCGTAACTGAAGATGAACTCATTGCGATCGAGAAGTAATTCTACAATCGCCAAAACCAAAATTAATTATAACCTTATTAAAATTTCACGAGTTTAATGTTTAAAAGATATTATTTTACTGTTTGCGTTCAGAAATTCGTGAAGCTTTATTTGGCGACTACATCTTGACTTCTTATAGCTAACGGTTAACAAAAGGTTTGTGCAGCCTTCTTGAGCAATTAATTAAAATTAGCCTTTAATTTCTCTTTCCTAATAATTTCTTACACCCGTTGGAACTTTCAGTTTTTAGGCAACTTTTAAACCCGTAGAAATATTCAAACTGCCAAACCACAAATGACTCCTGTATGTATCGAGGGTTAATTTTTACAATCGGAACAATTAAAAATAGTTGGCAAATACATATCAGTTGAACAATGAGGAAAAGTGTTTAAGCAAGTAGTTTGTGAATCACTTTAACGCAATCATACGAGTACGATTTAAAATTGAATTGGAAAGTGTAGTATTATAAAAGTTAGAAGTAATAATTAAATTTTATAATATTAAACCACCAGGACTCAAATGATTTCTGTATAGCGAGGGTTAATTTTTACAATCGAAAGGATTAAAAATACTAAAACTAAGATCAAATCTAAGATCTTTTGCTGCTTACGTTTGAATGCCAGATAGAAGAGTGTACCTAAACTTTTGAACGACAGTGTACACACGTTTAATGTACGATGATCATAGCTCGTGGCCGTTGCAATTGTCGTCGGCGTCGTTTCACCGACCAAATTGGCCATTCTCGAAACAATCGGCATGCGATCGTGCCGGAATTTATTGCGCTCACGTGGCCCGACACTCGTCGCGATTTCGTGGAACAATGCGACGGATTGTCTGCTTCGAAAAGAAACGACACCTCGCTGTTTCTCTCGTTAATTCCGCTTATTTGCAGGCGTGTCCCTACACCCTCCGTAATTGGCATCCGCGACTGTTTTGGCGTTTCTGAGAGAAGAAACTGCTAATCGGATTGGTTACAACCTAACTTGAAACTAATATAAATCGAATTTAATTTAGAACCTAATCTGATTCTAGTTTATCATGAACTTAATCCGAAATTAACTTATACCTAATTTAAGCTTATATAATTCAATTTTATATATTATTTAAATTATTGGGTTGGAGGGAAAGTTCTGTCGTATTTTAAATAGACAGGTAATTTTTCTTGTAAATAAAAGAAACATCTGGCTAGTGAGTCATTGGGAATTTTTTTTGTTTTTTTTTTACCTGCTGTATAATATAAAAGGAATCCTTTTTTACCGTTCATCATTTACTTGTGATATTTAAAGTGAAAAACATGTCAGTAGATAAAGTGCATTTACGACACTGCATTTTGTATGAATTCCAAAAAGGAAGCAACGCATCGGTTGCATGTAAAAATTTATGTGCGGTATTTGGAAAAGATATTGTAAATGTTCGTACTTGTCAAAGATGGTTTAGCAAATTTCGTTCCGGGGATCTGAGCCTCCAAGAAAGTGATCGATCTGGACGACCATCCAAGATCGATAATGATGTTTTGCGATCCATGTTGGAAAATAATCCACATTTAACAAGTCGAGAAATTGCAGAAGAGTTTGACATTCATCGTACAACTGTTGGAGATCACATTAAATCTGTTGGGTTTGTGTTAAAGCAAAGTGTTTGGGTTCCACATGAATTAACGGAAACGGAAAATACGACAGAACTTTCCCTCCGTTTTACTAATAACTTATACACCCTTTACGCTCGATAGGTGACTCGTAAACGTCCAATAATACTAACTTCAAAGTGACTTTTCAAGCGTAACATATTTAACAAGATATACAACATATTTAATAAGTTTCACTCGTATTGAATTTCATTTGGTTTAGTTAAACAATATACTAAAATTTATTTATATGACTATTTACCCCTTTGAGCTTGAAAATTTGCAAAATTATCGTTTGGGGAGTGACAGCCACCTTTTCAGTGCAAAACGTTATTCTTTTAAATGTCTTATTATTTCGTCCAGTGAAATGCATGCGTAATCGGTTAGCTTTTTTATACGTTAGCGTATATATAAGTCATAAAAAGATACATATTCGGATTAGACATTTTGTAATACATATGTTGATGACGAATATATCCGTCGTAGCCACTTAAGAGATTAAATCCAGTCTTACTCAAACTTAATCTAAGCTAAGTTAAGTCTAAGTGAAACTAAATTTGAATTTGTCACATATGACCTGATCTAAATCACACCGATTTGTAGGTTATTAGTAATAAAATTCAGCGCTTATGACAGTACAATTATGTAGTGAAATTAAATTTCATAGTCAAGATTTTCATCATTTACGAATTTATTAATATTCCTTAATTTACCTTTATAAAATATAAATAAAATATTTTTATAATCACTGTCGAGAATATAATGTTCTGCAGCAGTGACAGTCGTTTGTTGAATTTTTTGAAGTTTGGTGAAGTTGAATACCTACTCGAATGCAAAAATATCCCTACAAATGTATAAATCATCGAACAAAATGATACATGTAGACAATAATAAGGGAAGCCTGTTTTACTTGTGAGTTAAGCTAATTGCAACATATTATGATGTAGTATTTACAGTTAGAGAATAATTGATAGTGTCGAAGCCTATGATTGTTTCGAAAATGACGGGAGAACGTAGGAAAATTGAACATTGTTGCAGTTGTTCACAAGGTTGCATCTAAGAATGTTGAGGTGTATAATTGAACTCAACGAGAGGACATTCTTAACCTTTCTTAGAGGGTACCTCAATATTTACCTACCTGTTTCAAATGCTTGCGTAGTCTCTAATTCAATTTCAATCAATTAAACTTTCTAATTAGTATCCATACAACAAATTCTCCTAGATTCCCAGATTTTATACACAACATAAGTAAATAGATTCGTCAAAATGAAGCATGAGTGTTATATTATTAATGAAAAAATTTGTCTGATTTCAGGTGAGTAACACGATGTTCATCCAAAACTGTCGGAACAAAATTTCCACGAAAACGGTAGAGTGAGTAACAATAAAAGAATCTCGTCGAATGCCTACCTTTTACGTTATTGCCATGCGAAATAGCCAAGAAAAAAAAGGAACGTTTCATCATTGTTTCCTTGGCGCGTCTTTTATCGACATTTTGCAAACGGACCGTGCGTAAAGATTCCGGGAAGGAATCCGCGGAAAACATTCCTTCTTTCGATGAGTTATTTCGCAAAAGAGAAAGATATCGCTTAGGCTAGTCGCGTGAACTTTTGAGACAGCGATGTGGGGGAAAAAATTGCTCGGGCGAAAGGTCGCGGCGAATAAGAGAGAAGGACGTGGAAGTGAACGTCTCTGGACGTTTCTCTACGCGTCGACAAGAGAAATAAAGAAAGGGAGAGAGAGAGAGAGAGAAAGCAAAGGAGGGGGAGCATGAAAATAGAAAAGAGAGATACAGTAGGAAAATGGAAAGGTTGGGGAAGTGGGGGGAGAGGGGAAATAGGGGTAAGGTAAATTGAGAGTGATTTGAAAAAGGAAAGAGAAATTTAAGAAATAGATAAAATTGCAGAGGGCGTGGAGGGAAAAGGATAAAAGTGATACAGGAGAGGGGAGAGAGAGAGACCCTGAGAGCAGAAGAAAAATAAAATATGAGAGAAAATGAGTGATTTGAAAAAAGAGAGGGAAATTAAAAAAATAGATAAAATTGCAGAGAACGTGGAGAAAAAGGATAAAAGTGACGCAGGAGAGGGGAGAGAGAGAGAGAGAGCAGAAGAAAAATAAAATAATAGAGAAAGTGGGTGGGTAAATGAGTGAGGGAGTGTGAGAGGGTGGGAGGATGAGAGAGATAGTATAGAAGAGTGGAAGAGAATGCAAGAGATATAGAATAAGAGACAGATAATACGAGAAAGGGAGAGTAAGGTAGTGGAAGGAGGGATTGGGTGTGATCGAGAAAAGTATCCCCTCGAAGCAGAAATTCCTTCGTCGATCGTGCACAGTTTTGTGTCGACACACAGACAGGACTTAGAGAGTTACGGGGATAGAAGAGGGGTGCACAATCGATGATTACGATCGAGAAATGATGATGGCTCGAATGTCGTCGATCGATAATTTCGTTGCGCTACGCCGGAAGACAATTGTGCAAAACCGTGAGCCGCGCCGGCTCGACTCGCCCGTACAGAAATTATTAATGACATTTCGTGGCGCAGGATCGATTCGAGATTGCGATGCGCCGCGGTTACTTAATTGATGTTCCGATACCGGGACCTGGACGGGAGGGGTAGAAGGAGCAGGGGGATTATTGTTCATTGTGTTCCCTTCGTCCCGTGATTGATCGTTTGACGACAACGATACGTACGCGCGTCCACGGTGTGACGGTTTAATTAAAAAACAAAATAATAAGGATCGGTGTTGCACGTCGAGCCTCGAGGGGTGGCGGGTTCGTTTATTTTCCCTTCGTTCGCTATTAACGCATCCCCGGTGTGCCGAAGGTGCAAACTAAATTATATTAGCGTACGGCTGATTTAATATCCGCGACCTCTGATAAATGAGCGGTCGATTTAAAAACGAGCTGCTAATTTAATCTTTTGTGAGCTCGCAAGTGATACCGCGCGGAAATACCATTTACTGTTAACCCTTTGAGTGCTAAAGACGTATATATACGTTTTCACAAGTCTATCAATATATACGAAAGCCGTAATTATACGTCCCTACGTAACCATCAATATATACGAAAACCGTAAATATACGTCCCCACGTTTCCATCAATATATACGAAAGCCGTAAATATACGTCTTCTGTATTTCCTTGCTATAACATCTTTTACTGTTTTATTGATTAATTTAACATGGGATATAACATGTTAATCCTTTGACTGCTAAAGGCGTGAATATACGCCTTCACAAGTCCATCAATATATACGAAAGCCGTAAATATACGTCCCCTGTATTTCTTTACTATAACATCTTTTACTGTTTTATCGATTGATTTAACATGGGATATAACATGTTAACCCTTTGACTGCTAAAGGCGTAAATATACGCCTTCACAAGTCCATCAATATATACGAAAGGCGTAAATTTACGCCCTCTGCATTTTTTTACTATAACATCTTTTACTGTTTTATCGATTGATTTAACATGAGATATAACATGTTAACCCTTTGACTGCTAAAGGCGTAAATATACGTTTCACAGATCAATATATATGAAAGCGTAAATTTACGTCCTCTGCATTTTTTACTATAATATCCTTTACTGTTTTATCGATTAATTTAAATGGGATATAACATGTTAACCCTTTGACTCTAAAGGCGTAAATATACGTCTTCACAGTCCATCAATATATACGAAAAGCGTAAATATACGTCCTCTGTATTTCTTTACTATAACATCTTTTACTGTTTTATCGATTGATTTAACATGGGATATAACATGTTAACCCTTTGACTGCTAAAGGCGTAAATATACGCCTTCACAAGTCCATCAATATATACGAAAGGCGTAAATATACGTCCTCTGTATTTCTTTACTATAACATCTTTTACTGTTTTATCGATTGATTTAACATGGGATATAACATGTTAATCCTTTGACTGCTAAAGGCGTAAATATACGCCTTCACAAGTCCATCAATATATACGAAAGCCGTAAATATACGTCCTCTGTATTTCTTTACTATAACATCTTTTACTGTTTTATCGATTGATTTAACATGGGATATAACATGTTAATCCTTTGACTGCTAAAGGCGTAAATATACGCCTTCACAAGTCCATCAATATATACGAAAAACGTAAATATACGTCCTGTGTATTTCTTTACTATAACATCTTTTACTGTTTTATCGATTGATTTAACATGATATAACATGTTAATCCTTTGACTGATAAAGGCGTAAATATACGCCTTCACAAGTCCATCAATATATACGAAAGCCGTAAATATACGTCCTCTGTATTTCTTTACTATAACATCTTTTACTGTTTTATCGATTGATTTAACACGGAATATAACATGTTAACCCTTTGACCGCTAAAGGCGTAAATATACGCCTTCACAAGTCCATCAATATATACGAAAGACGTAAATATACGTCCTCTGTATTTCTTTACTATAACACCTTTATTACTGTTTTACTGATTAATTCAACATAGAATTTATTGTCCTATGTAACATAGCAACTAAATATGCCATTATTACTTTGTCATTATTATTTTTAATCCCTAAGAATGGTATCAAACTTCCGGGTACTGTTTTGGTCACCAGTCAGTGGACAATCAATTGTAGCGACTGACATACAAAAAACGCGTCGTCCATATTGATGGATTCGTCCGAGAGCACGCCGCACTCAAAGGGTTAATGAAATATTATCGAGATTGGACAAAATAGGATTCGTGCTTTAGACAAAAACGAGGAACTCGATTTCACTATCTTTTCTGAAATCGAAAGGTAAGCCACAGCAGACCGATAGCAATTTTCTATTCTAACGTGAAAATTGGTAATTTTACGTTAAACCTGGTAATAGTAAAATTACACAATGAGACAAAGATATTCGTCTGAGAAATATTAAAAATGTACAGAAATACGGAAGGTTTAAAAATCGCTGTTTCTGTTTTCTAATTTAACACTAGAACTACCAAACCAGTCAAAATGACCAGTTGGTGATTACTCATAGCAACCTTATAAATTCAATGTGGTAAAGTTTTTAAAATTTATTATGATTTTCTGCAGAAGGTGTAAATAAAGATTTGTTTTCTATATATTCGGTATTTTTTCATGTAATTTTCAATTCAATTTATTCCATGCAAATAAGTACACTTTAATTGTCGGTGGTTCTAGTGTTAAACATCGGTAAATCATACGTAATAACGTAAAATGTGTTAAAAGACTGTGCACGTATACAGTTTTATCCATTCCGTGCGATTAAGAATGATCGAAAGCATTCCACCATCTTGCAACAAATATTATTTCAAGTAACAAGACGTACACTCTTGCTCAACAATCTCAAATCAGCCGTTCCCTTTTTTTCTAATAAATAGTTTGAGCTATTATGAATTTCAAAACAACTTTTATATTTTCAGTAAAATCGTTGACAACATCGTAGCATCGTATTTTTTCATCCTGTAATACAAATCCCTTTCGACGAAATTTCTCTGAATTCCTACACATCATAACGTGTGCTGTGAAACTTTTAAGTAGGAGTGTACACGAGCAGACACAAGAATTACAGATATTATCTATTCGAAGACACATGTATGCACTTTTGTGCGTCCTAGATGCATGCTCGCCGCGAGTTATGCCGTATAGCGAACGAGCTTATCAGCGTATCGTGATCTCGACGATTTCTCTGGATCCACAATAAGAGGATCCAAAGTCGGTGAGCAGTGTTTCACGTATGTCCTTGAACTCGTCCTCGACACGCTCTGAACCGGTGAACCTGCCTTCCTTCGTGTCTGCATTCGCGCCTCTTGTTCTTCCTCTCGCCCCCCCCCCCCTTCCCTCCTCGAATCTTATCTGCACGGTCATTTGCATTCGAAGAAGTATCACATTCGTGTGGAACATCGGGTAGCGAATAATTGCTCGGTTCGGGAAACGGAGTTAGTTTTCCAAGAAACTAAGTATCTTTGATGTATTTATTTATTTGTGTTTTTTGTATTATATTATTTCAATGAATAATACATAGAAATTTGGACTATTTTCTTAATGGAAAATTGAAAATAATGAATTCTGAAATACCAGAAAAGAATTTCTTATTATTTTCCTTTACCGCTTAAGAAATCTAATTTAGGAAATAATTTATTGTAAAATAGTTTATAAGATTTATTTACAGGGGCTGCCTAAATTGTTTAAAGTTGTTTATCGTGATATTAAAAATTGTATAAAATTATTAATAGTTCGTTAAAGTTAGTTTATTACAGTTAAAATAGTTTATTACACTTGAAATAGCATAAAAATTTGGTGATTTAAAACATTCGGAGTTCTGAATATTAAACTTGTAAAAAATAATATTCTAGATATTATTAGGCGAATATATCATGAAACATAAAAATGGTAAGCGTTAAATGTCACTGAAACGGCAGGAAAATATTGTGACCGTAGGATTAAAGATACTAAAAGAAGGACTGCATTCCTGGGACCCTGCCAGCTGTTTAATCGAGTTGCAGCTGCGTTAAATCCAGACCTACCGGAATACGCCAATTATTAGTATATATGGGAGACTTTAACCGGTCATTATCCGAGTTAAACACTTACAAGGGTTGCCCCACGGTCATGAAAACAGTGGAACCATTTGTAGACCGGCGGAAACATTTTTGAAGTTTCCAATCGGAATACTTGAAACCACTGCATACGTGCACGTAAATTCTGTAATTAATTCCCAGTTAAGGATACTCGTAGCTTGTCATTTTCAACATCATACCGTCAGATCTATGAAGCTATAAAAGACACTTAAATAAACGGGGCGGAAGTATATGAAACGGAAATTAGTAATTTTATAATATTCTGAAAATCTTCAAATCAGACGTGAACAGAAAGAATAAATTATTTTCAAACAAAATAAGCAGTTAATTCGAAAGAAGTCGATCGATCGTTGAAATAAACCAGTAAACAATTATATGTAACTACAAATTTTAATTAAATAAAACAATACGTTGTTCGTGTAATTATTTTTGAATTATTTCATTCGATTTGCCCGCCCAATCTAACTTCAGGTAAAACAATAGCGCGACACGTTTTCTACGCCGTTGCATTTACACAAATTTGCCTGCGATCGCATTTAACAGCGAATTCGATCGAACTCGCCCACCAGCGTTTGATCCATGAATCCGTAATCAATTAACGATCAGTTGTTTGCGAAACCCAGAAACGAATTACTCTCGGTCCCGCCCCAAGGCCTTCCCCTCCCGCGATTAAATGCCAGGCGCGCATTTTTATCCGCGACCGGCTCGTTCAAAGGTCAGATCGAATCGATCCGCGTGGAAATGGAATTTCCAATGTTTATGCGAGTCCATTAATAATCGCCGTTCTGCTTTGAAATCCTGGCGATAAAGGGAGATGTACTAGAAGCGGAATTAGAAACAATACATGAAACCTGTGAAGGACTAAACTTCGCTATATTTACGTTAAAGGGATTGTACTAAAAACGGAAAATGTAATACATAACAAATATTTAGCTACTTACTTACGAAAAACCAT
Source organism: Tetrapedia diversipes (assembly GCA_033822845.1). Classification (NCBI taxonomy): domain Eukaryota; kingdom Metazoa; phylum Arthropoda; class Insecta; order Hymenoptera; family Apidae; genus Tetrapedia; species Tetrapedia diversipes. The sequence goes on from JAOPTO010002265.1 coordinate 87,879, forward strand.
AGAAAATTCTCAGATCTGGAATATGGTGGATTCCCAAAATTGTAGGAATGCGATCGAGTGGATGCGAGTTTGGAAAAGTCTGACGAGTACTTGAGTTGGGCGATTGTCGTGCGAACGCAGAATTTTTGGGCTCGAATGTTTCTAAGGCGTGAAAGATGAGAAGTTGAGAAAACAGTGCGACTAAGAAATTCTGGGTAGTCGTGACCGAATGCGTAGAGTGAGAAAGGTTGACAATTAGAATGGAAGGAAACGAGTGTTTGGAAGAATATATGACCGGGAAAATGCGAGCGCGAGGCAGAAAGTATTAGATGAAAGGTTTTGATTGAGAACGTAGAAAAAGCGTTGAACTTGCTAAGTTGTAAAGTCGTTTAAGTTGTTTTTCTTAAATTATTTTAAATCTACTTTTATTAATATTTTAATCGCTTCACTTTTATTTTTCACACCTGAATTCCATCTTCCGTTCTACGAAAATCATTTTATAGAACTTTCCTATAAAAATTGGAAATTTGCAGAATATTTACATAGGAAGAGCAAAATAAGATCGATTGGACTCAGCAATTTTGGTAACGTTAATGTTAAAATTAAGTTTTACCGTAACGTCGTAGATAAGGTTAGCTGAAACAAGTCTCTTGTCCTGTCCCTTATCCCCCTGTCCATTGGGAAACTTTTTCCCAACTTTGCACCGTAGACAGGCGAGGACGAAAGGGGTGAGAGGAGAAGGCACGTAGAAATTACGGTTCGGCGATATCGAGCGAGAGAACCGATCGATTGCGCATGCGCGCTCGCTCGAGTGCGTGCGACGCGAAAAAATCGGTCGAGGAATTTCTGCGCAGGCAAGGACGACGATAAATCATAAAATATGTGCAAACGGTGCGAGAAACCTCTCTCTCTCTCTCATTCTCCCTCTGCCCCCGCCCTCTCTCACACTTTCCCCTCCCACTTTGCTCTTTTATGTAATACCGGCGGCAGAGCAGAACACGAGCGGTCGCGTATGTCGGTCCTAACCGCGTATTACGGGGAACACACGTAGCCGAAGGGACGAGCAAGAAGCGAGGCGAGGTCGTGAGGCGCTACCGGATGTGCTCCAGAGAGATTGAGCTGCGCACCGGATGGTGGAGCAGCTGAACGATGCGATGGGATGCGTTGGCCGAGGATCGTCATTCCTGAGAAATAATGAAATCGAGGTTATAAATGGCGAGGAGAAAATCGAGAGAAATATCGAGGAACCTGGATGGGTTAGGTTAGAGTTAAAGCGAATTGATTTTGTTGGGATTATCCTTATTTATTAACCCTTTGCACTCGAGAGGTGACCGTTAGAATCGTTTAATGATACTAACTTCAACAATTTTCAAATTCGAAATATTTACTATGATTCACGTATATTAAATTTCATTTAGTTTAGTTAAGCCGTATATTAAAATTTACATATATGACTGTTTAACGTCCGGATCTGAACTAACGTCTGAAAATTCGCGAAACTATCATATGCTAGGATTACGATGTCCCATGCAAAGGGTTAAAATCGTACAGGTGTACGTTAAGGTCAGTTTATATTATTCGTTTAAACGAGTTTCAAAGAAAACAGCATCGCGTCAGCCAAAACGGTATTCTCGATAATGTTTGATGATGTTTGAGCCGCAACTCTATGCAAAGGAAAGGACTACGGTATGTCTTTGTTCGATTCACCAACTGGATTTTATTGAAAACGGGATATGTTCCAATGGACAATATACAGTGACTTCAAAAAGTATTCGTACACAATGTCACAAATAAATTCGTTTAACCTTTTAGGCATGGCTGAATTGTGCGCGAGGCTTATTCCTTGGACGGTGGAGTTTAACGCGAATTAATAATAAATTAATTAATAATTAATAATACAATTGGGTATGGTATATAAAGAGATGCCATGCGCGAGAGCCACTATAGTGGCGCGTCGTAGCTAAGAGGTTAACCCTGAAATTCTGAGTCTGTTTGAAGTATTTGATAAAACTTTATGGGTATGTAGATCGTAATAGTATACGTATCAATTAATCTCTTCTTTTCATCTAAATGCCATATTAAAGTGGTGAAATCAGCGTTAAAGTTTCTGAGTTTTCTCTCATTTTTTAAAGATAACTTTGTAACGATACTTGAAGAAGCAAAACCTTTCAAATAGAAGATGTTTAATTTTTAATACTCTATCGCCCTGTCATAAAAAAAGAACAGAGGAATGCTTGTATTCAAAGCGTGAAAAATCGCTGAAACTTTGAGATTCGTTATCAGCCCCCTTAAAAAATATTTTGCCGCCAAAAAGATTGCTCCATGCAGAATACACCATGCTCTGTGCACACATAAAGTTTCATTGAAATCAGAATTTCAGAAGTAGATGAATTTCCTTATAATACAATGTACGAATACTTTTTGGAGCCACTGTAAATTGACCTTTGCTCGTTCGTTCGTCGAGATATTATTATGTTTGGTTGGGAAGAAATACTCGAGGGGGGTCATTTAAGATTATTCTCGTTAGTGTAATCAAGTTTTATATACGTGTAGGTGATTGTTAAAGGGGTATGGACGGAGCGTAACACCTAGTAAAATTAAATTTCTAATTTCCGGTTGGCGAACTATTCGAACACTAAAATATCCATCACCGAGGATAACACGAAGAAGATAGGTATCCCAGCAACGTTCCCCGCGACCTTAAGCAACAGCTTCCACCCTCTTAAATACCTTGTCCCATTATCCGTGACGAAATTTATCGCTCGACAGCCGTTGCTCGCGAAACCGATAAAACGTTAAATGGATTTTTC